>CAJVPM010002355.1:0-10015 GCA_910592325.1 Scutellospora calospora | reverse complement strand
GAAATTTCAAAGATACTTTATTTCAAAAATTTTTGAGCAAAGCAGCATATTACACAAGCATCATATCCTCTGATTCTTGCAAAATAATACCTTTCAACCCAATGATATTATCCTAAAATTATACATTCACCTATTAATGAATACTATAAAGAAAAAAATAACTATATATTTAACTCCATATAATAAGTTCTTTGAACAATTTATTTTAATAACTTTTCAAATTTTTATAGCGTTAAACCTAAAACTACTCACCTTAAATTTTTTTTCCTTTTTCTTTTTTTTTTTTATCTTTTTTTCTTTAACACAAATTTTCTTCTCGATTAAAATATTCAAGGTTATAAACTTCGAGTAAATAACTGCTTTTTGCAGATTTTTAATAATAACCAATATATTTTTTCATTCAATTTTATAGATTTAGATAACAAATAAATGCATTATCTCTATCCTTGTTATAACTAATTTCAGTATTCTATTTAAAATACTAAATAATTTTTGATTATTTCATTGAATTTATTTATTTTTCTTTAATTATTTTTTTGATTTTATCCACTAATTTTAACTGCATGCTTGTATTATCTTGTTGTAGTAGATACATATAAGCAGTCTCTAACCTTCGAGTGCAGAATCAGTACTAACTATAGGAACCTCTAGGCTATCATCTATTTCATCTATATTATCTGAATCTTCTATAGTATTGCTTTCCTTAAAAATTTTTACAAGTTCTGAAATAGCATAATCATCATTAGGAACTTCATAAGCAAGAGTCTCATCAGAGATAGATAAAAACTCCTCAACTTGTATAGGATTTGAAAAATAAAGATTTTCAATTATTGTGACAAGATTATTAATTTCAGAACTAATATTTTAATTAATGTTTTCAGAGAGATTTCATAGATTTGCATTAAAGCTTGTAGAGAGAACATTAGTATATCACTAGCAGTTGTGAATAGTATCTGTATTTACTTCTTTTCAAGCTTGAATAGTATATCAAATAGCTTGTAAGATATCTATTTTCAAGTCTTCTACACAATTACCTGCTTCTACTTGCTGTAATATTCAAGAAATATGATGATGATGATGATAGTGCTTTTTGAAACTCATAATTATTCTAGCATCTATTTGTTGAATTTTTGAAGTTGTATTTGTAAGTAAAAAATAGATATTTACATATTGTAAATTTAAAAAATTGAGTTTATGACTAAAACACTTATCTAAAAGCAAAATTATAGATTGGCTATCATATTTTAGACTAACTTGGTGATCAAATTCTTTAAGCTAGTCTTGAAAAACCATTGTGATCATCTAATCTTTGGCATTATTTTAATACATAAATAGCATGTTTTTAAGATTTATATTTTTGAAACACCTTAGTTTTTGATATTTGCCAATTACTAACAGGTTTAATTTATGTGAGCCATCTGCATTTACACATAGTGCAATTGAAATATGTTCTCTATTCACTTTATATCTAGCAATACAGTGGGTTGCAAAAGTATGATCTAGTTCTAATTGATAGAAAAGCCTAGTTTCATCCATATTGTATATTCTATCAAGTGGGTAACTAGTACATTTGGATCTTATCAATAGTAATATATTAACAATAGCAACATTGTCTATAGATATAGCTTCATCTTGTAGCTTTACTTGCTGAATACAATTACATTCTTTAAATTTTTGCAACCAGCAAGAAGAAAATTGTAAAGTCCCTTTTGGAACCTCTAATCTAGCAGCAAGTAACTTTGCTTTCTCAATTAGTATAGCATTGCTTAAAATTGTTTTGTGCTGATAATTTAAAACAAACTCCTTTAGTGCAAGCTCAACTACTAGAACAGTAACAGGTCTATAGTGTTTTGTGTTAGGGTTAGAAGCTTCAGAGTCAAATTATTTTTCTCTAGCTTTTAAAATTTTTGAAACTATACTTTCATTGATTCTAATATCCCACTGTTCTTCTATCTAATTAATATATTTAGCTTGAGTCATTTTATTATCACAAGCATAAGTATAAAGTGTAGTCTTTTGTATATCAGTTAATATAACTTTTTTGGAAGATATTTTTTTTTTTTTGTACATACGTATTTTTATCATTATATAGTAGATTTGTATACTAGTAAAATAATTTTAGCATATTATTAAAATAATTTTAGCATACCATTGAAATAATTTTGGCATGTTATTGAAATAATTTTTGTGTAATATTTGACATGATTTTTCATTATAAATAGTTTTTTTGAATAATCTGTCAAATCACAAAGTACTAACTTTTGCAGTATTTTTTGTCAAGATTCTTAATAATGTAGTAATACTACTAATGCTAAAGTATTACTAGTGCACTAGAATAAATTTTAGAGTTATGAGAAAAAAATTTGTTCATTTCATTCTAATGAGTCTAAGATTTCTGAATTAATAATTTAATAATCAGATAAATTTAAATCTAAATTATGCAAAGTGCCTCCATTCTTATCAAGTAATTTAAATATTAAATTATGTGATATTTTAATGAAATATCAGATTTGTTCAAACTAATTTGCTAGAATACAATCTATTTATTTATTTTTCAAATGAGATAGATTGAGAGCTTTTTAAAAATCTTGTATAATTAAATTGTGTTTTAGAAAATTCTATATATAGATATATATAAAGCCTTTGATTAGATTAAAATAGATCTTGTCAAAGAATAGAAATTGGTATTTTGCATCAATATTGGCTCACAAGTGCACACAAGTATAAGGAATAAATTTCATCATTTAAATTATTAAGAATATTTTCCATTAATTCAAAAGTATAAATAAAAAATTCAAAAGAATTCGACTAAAAAATATAAATATTTTTGTCTTAGCGAATATAGTTATGAATTGTAAAAAATATAAACATTTATTATAAAAATATATAATGAACAAATTAATAATAAAATTATAAAAAATAGTTTCACTTTGGGCCTTAATGATAGATAATTTGTATATTTATAACATACTTGTTATAAAGTCTTTAAAGTCCTATACTTAACTTAATTAAAACAAAAGAATATATGGCAGTTAATTTTTTTTAATTTTTAGAATATAAAAACCACTAAAATCAAATAAATTTTTTTTTAAAAAAAATTATCAGTGAAAAATTCTAACAGAAGGTACTTCTATTATATTATTAATTTGCTACTAATTGCACTTATATGCTTAAAATTATTAATTTTATTCTTGATAGATTCCATTAAACATTTAGTACTAATAGAGATAATGTTCTTTAGGCCATTCGAAGTTGATTCTTCAGTTAACATTACCTCTTCTCCCAGCTGAAGACTTCCTCAAGAAATGAACAACTAATCAAAATGCTAGATAGCTCTTACCAATCTCTTAATTTATATCAACTAATCAAATTGTCTCATTTTTTATATTCTATATATTTATTTAATTTTATTTCCCCTCTTAAGAGTTCTAAAAGTAATGTTAACTAAAAATTCAACTGCAAGCAGCCTTATCATTATGAATAAAAAAAAGAATCATATGATCTAGGTACTTATATAAAAATTTTATATTGTGATTGGTTAGTATCACGTACATATATTTACAAAGAGTACACGTATAGATCTAAGACTTAGAATCTTTTGCATATACAGAATATAGAGGGTATGTACTTAGTTCTAAGTCCTGATATTAGAACCAAGTCACAGTGTATATTTAGAGAGGGTATGCACTTAGGGAGAGTGTATTTAGGGAGGTTAAACTGTATAATAATAGATATAGTATAGTCATATTTGAATAAAACCTCATATAACTCAAACTGATACCCTTTGTCTTTAACTCTTCTTAATACATACTAGCTAAACAACTTCACTTCTTCTACATACCATCTCAACCTTCTCTAACTAACTATCTCTACAACATATACTATACTTACTTTACCTCCAAATACTATATCTTAAAACCCCCAGATCTAGCACTCCTACACTAAACTCTAATACTTCTACTCCTATAGATATTATACTAAAACAATTTCAAAAACTTCAAGACCAAATTTCTAAATCACTAATTAAACAAAACACAACTTCACTACCTTTCTTTTTATTTAACTACGATACTAAAAATATTGCTATATTCTCTACAAACTTAAATTCTCTTAGCCAACAAATTTCTATTACAGCTCATTCTTATCATATTTACATATATCTAGGCTGCTACAAAAAAAATATTTACTGTATTTTCCTCTCAAATAAAAAATATTCTCTTTAAGCTAAAACTATTCTCAAAGGCTTTTCAATTCATTCAGAATATGTCAATAACATTCAAATTAAACCACTTTCTTAATCTAAACCTCTAATACTAACTCAACAAAACATCTATTATTTCATAAAATTTAGTCTTATGTCTGCTTATTACAAGAAAACTCTACTCAAATTTGCTTTTAGCAAACTCACTAAAAAACCTTTACTCAAAAAAAATACTTCAAATGATCTTAATTAGTTCAAAACCTTTCCTATAACTAAAAAAATAGAATAACATACTCAACTTAATACACAGGTCTCAATTAAACTTTTCAACTTTCTAAAACCAAATTTCATCAACTTCATATCAGAAAAAATTTTTAAACCAGCATCTGAAGAAACTTCTGCCTCTAAAAGTAACTTCAAATACCTTATTAAATTAATAGCAAGATAGCATCCTAACTTCTTTACAGATCTAATCTTTAATACTAACTCAAATATTGACAAAGCAACTACAATTCTATTCAATATTATTCTTTTAATTTTCAAATTATTACTATCTAAATTTTAACAATTCTTTTCACTAAACTAAACTACCAAAAAATCTTATTATTCTACAACACAATTCTTCTTTACACTATTCAAAACATAATTTATTAGCTATTAATCTTGCTAGAATTTATCTTTTCCTTCATGATAATTACAAAACTATCTATGCTAACAAATTCTTTGAGGATCTTAGTATTAAATCTAAAAGATTCTAATTATATTACTTCATCTTTAAAGATAAAATTCACTAACCTCTCTTCCAAATACAACATAACAGCAAATTTAATATTAATATCTCTCTTAATATCTCTAAACAACAATTCATAGAAACTTTTAAGATCTCTTTACTCAAAAAACATAAAGAAGATCTCAATAAATATTTTGAACTCTTCTTTAAAATCTACAAATATCAATTTCTTATAATAGGCCAAACCAAAACCTATAACTATATCAAACATAAAATTGCACTCTACTTTGCAAAGACTTGCAAAAAACTTCTTTCTAATAACTTCAAAATAACTTCAATTAATTCTCTCTGCAAATATACAATCTTATGCACTAAAGCTACTTTTTTTCATATTCACATATGTACTAGCATAGACTGCAATATTGTGCTTACTGATACAGAACATACTTTTAAAAATATCTCAATCTCCTTCTTTAATTAGTCTTTTACTAAATTTCTAATAACCAAATCTTTTAATCCACTTTAGAACAGAGTTAGATGAATACATTATGAACTTAACTACTAACAATTCTTAAAAGACTAACTAAATAAAGTATTATTTCAAATTCTCATATCAATTACTTTATTTTATAAACAAGCCAACTTAGCTGAACAAGAATTTGTTAAACAAAACAATATAGTAACTAGTATCAAAAAATATACTTACTATTTCTATACCTATCTTAAAAGCTTCTTTATAGCTTCAGCTCTAAATGAAGGAATTTTTACTCTCAACTATTATCAAATAATTCAAAAAATTACTTTTAAACCTACAAATACATATTATCTTGTTAGAATTCTAACATACTTTCACTTACTTCAACAACTAAAACTCTCTATTACACAAATTTCTGCTGAGTATAGAGACAAATTCTACTCTCAAGCAGAAAAAATTATCTTTAAAAAATTCAATATCTAATTCAATTCTACTACTATTAATTAGAATATTCTATTCAATACACTATCTTTACCTTTAATCAAAAACAAATACACTAAACAAACTTATGCTAAAAAACTTAATTCAAATATCTATACAACAACATCTCATACTCCTTTTCAATAAACTTTTTTGTAGAGCATATTAATACAACTACTATTTCTAGAATAATGATATTCTTTACTTATTATAAGCTATTTCTAGAAGTGAATGTAGTAAGTGAATGAGCAGACAAGTCTATTTACATAGGTGACTAATTTTATAATAACTAGACCCAATATACAGAACAGACTTTGAACTCTTGTATAATTATAAAAACTAGATATAAAGTAAGTGATTTTACAGAAGATTCACTCTTCCTCTCAGTTATCAATATATCATCTTATACTAAAGAAAATATTTGTTTTAACAACTTTCTACTAATAAACAATCTTTCTATATTTAGCAAAAATGAAACACTCAACTTATTTCTCAAATACTTACAAAAACAATTATATCAACTTCTATTTAAAATCTCAATAAATATATCTCAAACTAAAACTCATATCTATACAAATACAAAAGAACTAACACTTTCTAATCATACTATACTTCTTTCTCAACTCTACTACAAATACTATAATTTACTAATCTAAAAAAAAATTAAACAACTACTAATTAACTAAAATACTCTTCTCAAATCTACTAATATTCCTAATCCTACTAACAACCAAACAACAAATATACCTTCTACAGAAAATGAAATACTAATACATATACTCAAAATTAACTCTCTTAATATAATATTGAGTCTAACTATTATTTATTTGAGTTGCTATGTAGATAGGCTTTACTATCTGCCTACTTATATTATTCTTCTCTAAAATTAGCCTGCTAAAAGTAGATATAAAGTTCAATTCAGAGACAATAGTTACATCTATATATATAGAAGACCTAGTTATTAAAAAGAAGTAGTAGATAAGAAGAAATAATCTTCTAAATTATTTAGTTTCTGAAAGTTTATATTGAAATTTTTTTTTAAATAATTTTCTGCAAATAGGTAAACTTTTTCAGAGAAATATTTAATAATTTCAGGATATGTTAGTATTTGTTCAAATATTATATTAAAATTAGTAACTACTAATACTAGTATAAAAGTATCAAGAGTTTTGTTTATTGTAAATTTAATTACTTGGTCTATTATTATTTGGAAAATCTAAAAATTTTGTATAGCTTGTTCATGATATAAGCTAAAATATTTGTAAAAATAGTAATTTTTTTATTTAGATTTAGTTCAACTTAGTTAAGCTTTTGAGTTTGCTCTTCAGCTTTATTAGCAAGCTTATCTAAGACTTTAGTTAGAACTGGTTTTGTAAAGGTAGCTTCATGCTTTTGATCAGTTTTGAAAAGAGAAAATTGAAAGTCTGAGAGAATCTAGTCTAGTTGTTAAGATTCTTTCTTTGAGAAAACAGTATATGAATAATCTATATATCTTTTAAAGAGGATTTTATAGTCATGCTCTTTATTAACTAAAAAGATATAATTGTTATTCTTATAGATCAAAAAATAGTGATTTGTACTTTTAATAATTCAATTCTTTTTTGTTTAATTAATTAAGATTCAGATATATTATATTCAGGCTCTAGTAATGTTAAAAGTTAAATTATAAATTATTAATAAATTCAGTATTTAAGTATATTGTATACTTTGATTTTGTTAAATAATTTAGCAAATTGTCAGTTACAAATAGAAAAGAATTTCTTAAACTATTCTTCAAAGTGATCTAAAGAGTTTTTCAGTGAGAGAATATTAAATTTTTGCATGAATAATTGTTTTAGTAAATTAAACTGAAGTTAATATTAAATATTTTATCTTGTTTAATTGTAACATATTTTTTATCAAGATTAATTGATGTGATTGTTGATGAGATTGTGAATTACATTAAGAAAGGTTTAAAATCTTCAGCAAATTTTTTATAGTTAATTGTGTAATAGTCATCAGATCAATAGAGAAAGATTCAAGTAAGATTTAAGCAAAATTGCATTCTGTTTTAAGGTTTTACTAAGAGAATAGTTATTGGAGATACAAATATTTTTGCATAGTTTAGCTTGGTAAAAAGTATAGTTGTGAATTTTAGGATAAATTTTGAGTGTAGATTCAAAAATTTCAAAAAGAATAGTGGCTGCTTTGTCAATTGTTTGGTTGCATTAGAAGATAAGCTTAGTAAAAAATTTAGGTATTGTCTACTATTTGTTAAATTCTCTAATAAAAACTATTTTTTAATACTTTTGATTTGTTGTAGCAGATTTAATCTCTTTGCCTAATATAAAATTAAAGAGATTAGTTTTAAGAAAATCAAAAAGTTAGTAAGCAAAGACAGTTTGTAATTTTGTATGAGACTTTATTTTTTTGGTAATAGGGAAGTATTCGAGCCAGTTATATATTGGTTTATTTTTCTTTTTAGAAGAAATAGAATTAGTAAAAAGATTATTAGATATATTAAGAAATTGAGTTGTTTGTTCTTCTAAGATTTGAGTTGCTTTTTCTTTGTTTAAGGCATTTTTTAAATTATTTGTTTAGTTATTATCCTTAGCTATAATAGAATTATCAATTTCAATATTTGTAGCTAGCAAGTTAGAATTAATATTTATACTAAAAGATGTAGTGCTTTGAGAAAAAATAGATGTAGTAGAGCTTGTATATTCCATTGTTGTTTGTGAGAAAGGAGTTAAAATCAAGGAATTAGTTAAAGAATATGTTTGTTGTTCTATAATGACAGTAGTAGTAGTATTAGAGGTTTGTAATACTAAATGATCAGTTAATTAATTAGATATTAGATGAGTTTGTTAATAATTTTGTTGAAAAGTATTATTAAGATTTTTTCTGATATTAGCAAAATTTTGAGCAGAAGATGAAAAAGTTGTTGCAAGAGAGCTATTATTTGTAGTAGAAGAAGTAGTTAAGTCTAAGTAACTATAATAGATAACTTTATTATCTTAAAAAGTTGTATCATTATTAAGCTAGTAGAAGTTAGTAGAAACTTTGTATTAAATTGCTAACTAGTATCTTTTGTAAATATATTAATGAAAATAAGAAGTAAAAGAAGGAAAAATACTTTTTATAGTATTAGAACGATTATTTAGAAACTGTTTAGTTCTTTTGTTATTAGAATTTGTAGTAATCAAAGTAGAATTAATAATAGTTTAAGTATAAACTTAGTTTTTGCTAGCAATAAACTTGGTATAGTATTTGCTACAAAGGCAAGTAGAAATAGCAGTAGATTCTGAAGCTAGAAGAAAGTAAATATTTTGTATATTACTATAAAGACTTCTAATAAAGCAAATATTTAGTTTGCTTTGAACTAGAAGAGAATGAATAATATCCAGTGACTCTTCAGAGAAAGCAACTTCAAAACTGCTTCTATACTTAAAGTAAAAGTAGTCAAGATTAAGAGTATCTAAGGTAGTAGTACTTAAAGTAGACATTTTAATATATAATTAAAGTTTTAAATAATATGTATTTTAAATAAATTTGTTGACTTAATTTTAAAAATTAATTAAAGTTAATATTAGATCAAATATTACTAGAATTTTGAAACAATTCTAGTTCAAATTTTTGGTTAAAGGCAACTAAAACTTATAGCTTAATATAGAATAATTAATTTAATATAGTTAAAGAAATTTGGTAATGATTTGCAGTTAATTTAGTTTGTACTAATTTGATATTATTTTATTAAACTAATGTAACAATGATTGTATAATAAAATTTTTAAATTAGTATATATTTTATTTATAGAATGAAATCTAATTTTGGGTTTATATTAAGTATTACTTAATATTATACAAAAGGCACCTAGTATTTTAGAAAGGTATAGTAGGTTTTAGAATAGTAAAAGTTTTTTGCAAAAAACAAAAAAACAATTTTTAAGGATAGGGGGTATGTAAATCATTTTTCATATAATCATCATGATAAATTAAAATTTTAGTAAAAATTTGAAACATACTACTAATAAAACTTTTTATAGTTTTGTTTAATTTTAATCAAATTTTTATAGTATATAGATTAATATATTCTTTTTATAATATATAAATTTTATTTAATATTATATTTTAAAAAAATATACTTGTAT
>CAJVPM010002354.1:0-10015 GCA_910592325.1 Scutellospora calospora | reverse complement strand
GGGAAAGTAGAGCAAAGAGAGAGCTCGAAGAAATCTCTAAACAAAGAAAAGAGAAAACATCTCAATACTCTGCCTCACAACATTGTTCTACTGCTTGGTTTATTCCTTCTAGTTCTTCTTTTTTCCTTGCTTGTTGCACTTTTGTATACATGATCTTTCACTATGTCTTGAGGTCTTCGAGCCTTCTTTTAGACCATACCCTTTCTGAGAGTTCTTTTATTTCAGTTTCATATTCTTCGTTTAGATACTTTATCTGTAAATTAATGTTAGTTCTGTTTGTTTCGATGATTTGTTGACCCATTCCTTCTGCGCATTGCTAGCATATTTTTCCAATTTTCTTTAAGTCTTTCTTTATGCTATCGCTTTTATTCACTTTTCTTTTTGTCTTGGTTCTCTCGAGTGCCACTTTCTTGCCTGGAGTGTGGCCTTAGTGCACTTGATGATGCTAGCTGATATTATATTCTACAAATCATCTTTGCTTATCGCTTCTAGTCTGTTTAGGTTGTTTTTCCTTTTACTGTTACTTAGCTTCTCTTCGAGTGTGTTGTCTAGCTTTGTTTTGTAATCTTCCTAGTTTTCTTCTACAGCTTTTTCTAAACTAAACACCTATTTTTTGCCCTTTAGTCTTTTATCACAAGCTGCAGTTCTGGATTTTTTCATAATTCCTGTTGCTATGTTTGCCTTTACTATCATATAGTCACTATTTGTGATTATATTTGACTCAATTATCTGACAACTTATTAAGCTCTGTGCTAGATCTTTTGAGATTCAGATGTAGTCGATTCTAGATTTCACCTGATCATTTGATCTAGTGAACTTCTTTTTGTATAAGTGTAATTTTCTGAAAGCATCTACCATATCTGAGTTGCTTAGCCAGTTCAAAAGAGGGAGCTTCTAGGTTCGTTTTAAGTCTTCTCTGTTTTGGTCAAGATCCTTGCATCTTATATTATTCAAATCACCTATTACTATAATCTTTATAGCTTTTCTTTAGCAATCATAGATTCTTTTTATAACTTGCTACTATATATCCTTTCTAGTCTTCTGATCATTATGGGGAATATATACTACTATTACCTGTATTTTTTGCTTTTTGAATATGAAAAGGGCTTCTATACAATATGTATTATTTCGTTTTATCTGGTCTAGATGCTTTTCCCATTTCTTGTTCATAATTAATCTTACCCCAGACTCTTTTTTCTTGTTTTCATCAGTATCTGTCTAGATTCTTAGATAATCTTTGTATTTACTCATACTAAACTTGTTTTGCCTTTCTGTTGTATTGGTTTCATTAATTCCAATCATATCTATTTTCTCTTGTTTTGCCTATTCTAGAAGTATTTATAATTTAACTAAGTTGCCTTTGATCCCATTGATATTATGCATAGCTATGTTTAATGTCCAATAGTCCTCCACTATAATACTTTTACTCTCTCCTGCTTTGTTTCTTTTCTTCACTCTCCTTTCTAACTGAAGATAGTTTGCACCACTGTCTATTATCATTAGTTCAACTGGTGCGACTGTTAGGAGTGATTAGGATCATCTCACTCTATATGCTGAATTTTTTTCTCAAGGCTTCTTATAAGCTGGAGCATGTAGTCTATAGTGTTCTTATAACTTCTATGTGGTTCTTGAGGTGTTATATTACTACTAGATGCTTCGCTAAGAGGAGCTCTTCTTTTCCCTTCTCTGATTTCTTTGCTTTTCTTTTTGGAGTATACGCTTCTCCATTGGTATTCTATATCTGAGTTTTCTGTATCTGATACTTCATCTTTGCTTGATTCCATATCTAAAGAACTTAAGTTCTGCCTATTTCAGTTGTGACTTTCTTTATATACCTTGTTATAATGTGTTTCTCTTTTCTCTGTCTTTATTTTTTACTTTCTATTATTTCATCTTTCACTTTTGCCTAGTTGAGTCTAGTGTTATAATAGAATACTGCAAACTTCGTGCTATTGCTGTAGTCCTTTTCATTTTTAAAGTATACAGTTGCACTTCTTCTACTATTGCTATTAGAATTTCTAAAAATATGTAGTGCTTTAGCATCTATACATTTTACTTGTCTCCATAAAAGAACTTCATTAGTGTCTTCTGGCAGGTTGAGCAGTTTTCTGTTAAATATGTTGTGTGCTCTCAACTCCTCAAAGTTGCATTTTCCTACTGTAACCCTAACTAGTTGATCTCTCATAAAGAGCAAGCACTATATCTCTGCTAGGACTCTTGTATCTATTGTGTTAGGGAGAAAGCTTACTTCTGCTCTTGTCTTAACACGAGATTCTTTAATCATTTCTATGTGAGCTACTCTTCCTAAGTACTGTATTGTTTCAAAAATCTGAGATTTTCTCACCCAAGTTGGTAAGTCCCATATTGTTATATGGTTTTCATTTGTTTCTATTATTCTTTCCTTGTCTTATCGATTGAATATTAAATTATTTTCTGATATGGCTATGTGTTTTGAGGCAGAGTATTGAGGTGTTTTCTCTTTTCTTTTTTAGAGATTTCTTCAAGCTCTCTCTTTGCTCTACTTTCCCTCTCGGCTTTGCTTTCTTCTTTTTTTGTATTGCTTGTTAGTTTTTCATTTAGCTTCTTGACTGTATGTGTTTGCTGGGTTATCTCTCGTATGAGTCTCAGTTTTTCGATGTCTTTTTTAAAGTTTTTTAATTTAACTCTTGCTTCTTCGTATCCTTTTTCACAATCGAAAGTAATTATACACCAAAGATTCCCTTTATCAAATTTCTCAGAGATCTTCTCTAGATATGCATTCTCTCGAAGTAACTATCTAATAGATTTTTCTCTTTGCTCTGAATTATCATCAAACATGTTTATAGCAGCTACTTTTGTCTCGATGTTTCCCTTGTTTATGCAGCTTTCCTTTTTTAGAGCCCTTATACTTTGATCTAGAGAAACTTCTTCATATACTTCTAGGTTTACTTCATTATCTGCTTGCTCTTTAGCTTCAGTATCTTTTTGATCAGATATAGCGCTTCTTGCAGTTTTGCTTGTTTTGATATTTTCTATATTCTCAGATATATTGCTATCTGCTTTGATGGTTGGTATGAGTTCACTGTTTAGGCTTTTGATTCTATGTAGTTTTGAGAAAATACTAATATATGCTGAGTTGCTCATCTTTCTTCTTCTACTTTCATCTCAATTTCTTCAGTCTTTACTTCTACTTCTTTTGTATAACTTATTCTTTTCTCTTCTTCTGAAAAAATTTTAGCTGACTACGCTCATATTTTAGGTTCATTTATTATCTACATTAGATCTTTTCGGAACCTTTGACTTGAGGAATTTCTTATTACAATACATGTATTACAGCTATTTTCATAATTTATGGAACACCTACTCGTTATTCAAAATCTTTTTGGTCATCCGGTAAATTATCTAACTCTCAAGAAACTACATCGCTGTCTTCAGACCTTTAGCCCAGAGACAGCAAAGTAATTTTCGGAAAGCTAGATAATTTACTGGATGACCAAAAAGATTTTGGATAACGAGTAGGTGTTCCAGAAATTATGAAAATAGCTATAAATCCAAAATTTCTTATTATCTACTACTATTACCTACTTTCAGTGGTACTGTATTCCATGTTTGTATCTTAATTCTAAGATTTCTGCAGCATTTTGTGAAATGCAGAAAATCATCGGCCCTGGCTCAGATAATCATTTTTTTTTTATTATCTAAAATCCATACGAATAATTAGTTAATTATCTAATTGTTCAGATAATAATGACTTTGTAAATAAGTGTGTGACCCAAGTAGAGATTTTTTCAACGGGTACAACCTCTAGCATCTCTAATTTAATTCATTTTGTTTTTCAATTTATCTGATGATCATAACAATAATATACGTTTATTAATCGATATACTTAAAATGAGCTATCTAAGTTCATTGCTCATATTTATTTTTATTTTGTTTGCGTTAATGTAATATGAGTAAGATCATTAATCAATCTAAACATTTAAGGTGAGTTATTTAATTTTATAGATTTTACCTATTACAGTATTTCATTTAATTCTATTTTATTTGTCAATTTAGTCTGTGAGCATAATTAAACATTTATTAATTTACATTTTAAAACGAGCTATTCGAGTTCATGTGTTTATTTGCATTTATTTTAATCTGCGAGTAGGATCATTTATCAATCAATATGTTTAAGGTAAACTGTTCAAGTTCATAGATATTTACCACTCTTAATTTTATTTATTCACTGTAATTTAGCTGGTAAGTGCGAAGAACATTTATTTATTCATGCATTTAAAATAATGATTATATATTGTTACGAAGATAATGTATGTAATTGTTAGTAAAATGTTTGTGTTGAAGAAGTGAATGTTAGGAAAATGAAATGTTGAGGAAGTGATTGTCAGTAAAATAGTTGTGTTAGAGAAATAATTATTAGAAAAATTATTGTTGGGGAAGTAATTATTAGGGAAATAAAATCGGAGAAATAATTAAGACTTACTTAGTTTTAATATTAAATATGATATAATAATAATTAATTAAAAATAAGCAGATATTAAATTATTTTTTTCACGCGATATATAATATTAACATATGAGATAATCATGTAATTGTTGAGTATTCTTATGTCAAGAAAATCCTAGGTCTCCGATCCCAAAACTTTAAGTTTGTAGTATACTATAAATACTTTAAATATTTAATGTAAAAACTCATCTATATTACTAAAATTACATGGTGTGAATTTTTGCTTAGAGGTTAGAAATTAGTAAAATTTTGTGTTATTAGTAATTTCTTGCTATTTTTAAGTTTTATTTATTTGTTTTATTACATAAGATTTTAGTATTAGAAACAGAATTTTGTGATTAGAAATAATCTGCAGCTCAGAATTTTCTTAATATAATAAAAAAATATTAATTATAAGAATTCTGTATTAAAAATATATAATAGGCTTATAAATAAAAAAATATATATATAAGTTTTTAATTTTAAATCATATAAAACAAGTTCTTATATTTTTTAAAAATATCTATAAATTTTATTTCTAAATTTTGATACTTATATAATAAATATTTTTATTATTTTATATTTTTTTAAATTAAAAATGGAAGATTTTACTCATCCATTATTAAATAGTATTTTTTCTGAAACTCATCAAGAACTTCAAACATTGCAAAATGATTTTTCTTATCTTCAAACACATTTTGTAAATATTAATAATAATAGTTCTGAGTTAGAAGATTATAATGAAATTTTAGAAGAAGATGAGAATGATGAAGATGAAAATTTTTTATTTATTTCTGAATCTCATTTACAAAAATATCAACAAATTTATAAAAAAATTAAAATTATTGAAAATTTTGAAGAAGATAATTTAAATAATAATACTGATGAAAATTTAGAAACAAATATTAATAATAATGAAGAAGATTTTATAAAAAAGATGAGTGAAACAATATGTTGTCAATATAATTGTTTAAAAGAAAAAATTAATACTCAAAAAGCTTATTTAAGATATTTTAGTTTTCAAAATTTATCTAAAAATAATCAAGATTCTTTTTTAATGGGTTATTTTATTGGTATTTCAAAATCACAAGAAACTTCTAAAGGCAACAAAAGAGTCAGAATATACTATGATTATTCTTTTGATTCAGATAAAATATGTTTACAAGCTTTTAAATTTATTTATGGAATTGGATCTACAAGAATAGAAAATATTAGAATTCATTTATCTAAAGAAGATATTAAAACTAGAATTCATAAATCTGCTAAAAAATCTAGTCATACTGCAATACCTTTTCTTACAATTATAAAAATTATTAGTTTTATTTTAAGCTATGCTAATAAATGGGGACTTCCATCACCAGGTATATATTTATTTAATTTTATATTTTTAAAAATATATTTATTATTATTTATTTATTTATTTATTAAGGTCGACATTTTAGACGTGAAAAAATAGAAATTATTTTTTTACCAGCTACTGAAAGTTATGCATCTTTATATAGACAATATTTAAATGCTATTCAGCAATATGAAAATATTGAAGAATTATTTATTAGTTTAAGTTCTTTTAAACGAATTTTAAAAAATTATTTATCAGAAATTAAATTTTTAACACCAAGAAGTAATTTATGCTTTTTTTGCAAAATAATGCGATTTAATACTGATAAATGGACTATAAAAGAAAAAGAGTTAAAAGTAATTGAATGGAGTAAACATATTGAAACTGCAAATAATGAACGTGAATATTATAAGTAAGTATATTATAAATTTTAATAATAAGTTATAATTAAATTTAATTATTAATTTTTATATATTAAATAAATTTAGACAATGTATAAAACAAGCAAAAATTAATATTTTAAATTTTGATAAAAAAACTTTAATTCGACCAGGAAAAATTAATTCATTAGATATTGAATTACATTTATCTTGGGATTTTGCACAACAAGTTCATTTGCCTTCTTCATCACAGCAAGAAGTAATAATATTTGTTATTTATTTATTTATTTATTTATTTATAACTAATTTTAAATTATTATTTTATTAGGGAGAAATATTTTTTAAATCACTTTACAAAATTCATGTTTTTGGAATATGTGATGATGCATTTCCTCGTCAAGTAAATTATAAATAATTTATTATTTAATTAATATAAATTTTAAAATCTAAAAACTTATATTTAATTATTTTTAGGTAAATTATCTTATTAAAGAAAGTGAAATGCTAGGAAAAGGTGCAAATACAGTTATTTCATTAGTTCATAATTATTTTTTATTACATGGATTAGGAGAAAAATATTTAACTATTCATGCAGATAATTGTACTGGACAAAATAAAAATAACTTAATGATAGCATATTTAGCATGGAGAGTAATAATGGGCTATCACGATAGAATTAAATACTCTTTTATGATTGCTGGACATACAAAATTTAGTCCAGATTCATTTTTTGGTTTATTTAAATTAGCACTTGCTAAATCAGAAGTTGATGATTTGGATGATTTAATTAAAGTTGTTGAAAATTCAACAACTGATAAATATAATATTGCACAAACTATTTTTGATAAAGAAGGAAATCAAGTAGTATATTTTTATAATTGGAACAAATGGCTAAAAAATTTTTTTACTACTATACCAAATATTTTAAAACAACATCATTTTATTTTTAGTAATGAATATAAAGGACAGGTAGAAATAAGTAAATTTATTAATGGTGAAAAAACATTAATTGAAATTCAGAAAAAAACTCCTTCAGAAAATATTAGTTCAAATTTAGAAATTATTCCTCTTCCAGGCTTAAGTATAACACGACAATGGTATCTTTTTGATGAAATACGAAAACATATTCAAATCAAAGAAAAACAAGATAACCTTTGTCCAGAACCAAAAATTTCTAAACCTTAAAATTTAAATTTTTTATTTTATTTAAATATATATATATATTTAAAAATTATTTTTATTATTATAATGTATTAATAATTTTGCTTTCTTAACCATAAATTGCTTATAAAACCGTTCACAAAACCTATTATGCTTATAAATCATTAATAAATCATTACATATTTTTTTAATGATTTTGATATTTTGCATATTGATTTATTTATCATAATATCGAAATATTATCTATTCCATCATATCACTAAATTTAATAATCACAGCATTACTATCAAAAATTTTCGCCTATACGATCGAATATGGGATCTTTGCTATGAAAATAACCTTCCGAGACTATTTAGATTTTATGAATAAAATTAAAATTTACTAGCGATCCAGTAGTCCAATTTGAATAAACATTTTTTTTTCATAAAATCTAGCGAACTCTATAAAATAAAAAAATTGATTACTAAAATTAGATTATTAGATCAATGGTAAATTTTAATTTTATTCATAAAATCTAAATAGTCTCGGAAGGTCATTTTAATAGCAAAGATCCCATATAGTCTTAATTATAGAGTTAAGACATAGCTATAGCTATATGAGTGACAGGATGTGAAAACCTGAAAATCATTTAACTTAATATCATCGTAGTGAATTCTACTTCTGGTAGAATTCACTACGATGATAATAAGTGAAATGATTTTCAGGTTTTCACGACCATCACTCATATCTTAATGTACTTTTTTACCCTGTGCCAATTTAAATATTTGTGGCTTTATTTAAAACGAAGTTTAATAGCTTAAATATTTGAGGCTAAATAAGGCTTCAAAAATAAAATAAATATTAAATTTGCACGACGATCTGAACATAACAATATACGTATCATATAAAAAAAAAAAAAAAAAGAAATTTTGTTTACCAACTGTAGCTTAGCCTTTTATCATTGTTAGGACTTTACCTTTTATTAAAGTTTCAGCTTTCATTTCTCTCAGGTTTCGCATTTTGTTAGAGGCTTTGTCTTTCGTCAGTTTTGCCTTTCATCATAGGTTTCGTCTTTTGTCTGAGGTTTCGTCTTTCGTTTTTTTTTGGGTCTAGGTTTTGTCTTTCGTCATTTTTGCAAAACAGTTCGCCTAACAACTATACTCACCAGCTAAATTAACATGAATAAGAAATCAAATGAGAAATGCGTCCCTTTTACACCTATTCCATTTCAGTAACAACAACTCGGCTTATATATTCTGATAATACGATCCATGTCTGCAGACTTTTGATAATTGATTAATACAGGCACTTAGCTATCATCCACTGTCTCCACTAATATAAGGAATCACACACTCGCCTCTTCAGATTTGTCATTCCTTTTCTTCATGTTTCGTCCCTTCTTTTCTTACGCTTATATTGATCTTCATTCTTTTTTTTTTTTTCTGATTCGTAGGTGACACTTGCAATGGACAGTAATGAGTGTAATGCCCTTCTATTTGGCAAGTGTAATACAATCGAAGTCTGCGTCGTTTCCGATTTACTGGTCCAGCCTTCAAACCTTTCACGACCCCAATCACTATTGACAATACCTTTTCAACCAAACAATTCTCTTCCATCCTTTTTGACCTCGTCATATCAATTTCAGGTAAGTTTCGTTTTACTCTTGTTTTACTTACTTATTTTTATGCTAACACTTTCTTTTTTTTCAATTCCCATTCCACTTTTTGTGCGTCCTTACGTTTTATTTTCTTTTACCAACATTTGATCATAACTTTTCCAATAACAATTCATTTCTAATCACACACAGCACGAACAAGGCTCTTACTTCCTTCCACACAGTATAAATTCAACGTTCCCTTACCCTAGGTCCTTGTGTCGCGTAGTATTCTAGTACTACGGCTATTAGGTCTAATTCCACACAGGTTTTCAGGCTATTCTCTTCGACCGGCATGTCATTCGGATACTTCTACCTTTGATTCACACACTACTGTCTACACGAAGCGCAAGAGACAGTTTATAACTTAGACGCGTTTATTCACTAGACAAGTTCCTACGTAGCAATTTTATGGTACGTAATAATTATCCAATAGGATATTAGATTACTCGGGTTACATGCATTAGACTTTACATTGTAGTTAACAGGTTTATAACAAGGGTCAAAACAGGTTATACTAATAATAGATCACCTGTTGTTATTGTTACACTAAAATTTAAATGTGATTTTCTCAAAATGGAAAAAAAGCCATAAGCTGTGTTTTTGTTGACTGATCCCCATATACTGAAATAAAAAGAACTGAAAAAATCTAAAGAAAATTAAGTATTATAGAAGAAGTTCGAGCTTTGGACAAAAATACGAAAACTTTTAGAAAATTTTTGAGGAATCAAACAAACCTTGAACGCAGATCATCTCATGTAATACAGATACATGAAAAAAGGTAAACAAAGCTCGCTACAGATAAATTACATGTCACGTGTTCAAAATATAGATGGTATATGCAAGACCAAAACTAGACAAACTACAGGCAATTAGAAAAAACCCTTAGGAATTTTAAGAAAAAGGCGAAGTCATTTCAAGATATAATATACTAAGTCTTAAATAAGGAAAAGTACTCTGTACCAAACAAGCAGCTCATATAGACTCACCAGAGGGCAAACTGGAATAACAAAATGTAGAAAAAAGAAAAGACTAAGA
>CAJVPM010002353.1:0-10016 GCA_910592325.1 Scutellospora calospora | reverse complement strand
TCATTATATTTATTTTGAATCAGCGATCATATCATAGTAAAAATTTTTATCATTGGGATTTGGGCTCATGTTTTTGGGATTTGGGAGTATGTTTGAGATTTGGAATTTGGGATTATATTTGAGATTTGGGATTACATTTGGGTTTCGGCAAAAGCCCAAATCCCGATCGAAAACTGCCGTAAGTCCCAATCAGTGCCGAAAGTATTTGGGTCCCATCACTAGTTTGGACACTTTGGACGTGTCCGAAAAAGCTTTGGACATGTCAAAAAGTACAACACTGATTTAAGATAATTAAATTACTTTAACATTTCTTTCACACAAATTAATATAAATTTTTATACCATCAAAGAGAAATTAAAAACTTAATTTCAACCTAAATATAATTTTCACGCTTCAAAGCGAATTTGATTGATATACATTTGACTTTGATGCTAACTTTTGGGTCTATTTTAATACAAAAATTATAAAATTTTTAGGGTCTTTTTCGTAGGTAATAGATTCAAATTATTATCCAAAAAGTCAGCATCAACCGTGACAGAATTTTTCTACTAATACTATTTTTAACTGATAAAGAAAGAAACTTTGAAGAAAATTATTTTACACTAATAAACAATTTTGTGCACCCTTAAAATGTTATTAATTATTATTTTGAGTACGTTCTTTGATGAGGACTCCTGAA
This sequence comes from Scutellospora calospora, assembly GCA_910592325.1. Taxonomy (NCBI): domain Eukaryota; kingdom Fungi; phylum Glomeromycota; class Glomeromycetes; order Diversisporales; family Gigasporaceae; genus Scutellospora; species Scutellospora calospora. The sequence goes on along the minus strand of CAJVPM010002353.1, from coordinate 9,337 downwards.
ATTCGTTGTCAAGCAGTGTATTAATGATTCTTATATTTGTGTACTCTTACGTAGTTAGTTTAGTTTTAATCGTTATTAACTGTATATTGCCAAAGGTGATAAAAGATTTTGTATGCTAAGGGTAGTCATAGATATTGCTAATATAATTTTAATAGTAGCTTACCCCAAGTAAGACATCTATATTAATTAGTAAAATAATGATAAGATGTCTTTGACCCTCCTTCAGAATATTACGTAATATCTGTGATCTCCTAATCTATCGAACTAAATTAATCGTAATCCTGGCCAAAATTATGTCGAAATTTAAAGTTTTACAAAAAAAATCGTTAATCTAAAAAAGAGATAACACAATTATCCTTGTACTTAAATAAATTTCTACAATTTCATTTTGGCTCAAAATATTTGTCTCAGTACTAAGTACGAGTTACCACATTAGTAATTACTATTAAAATTATGGTTTTTTTTTTTTAGAGTTTATCGGGCAAATATTAAAAAACCGTGCGTGAGAATAGTAAAAAGTCAATTATATGGCTGCCCAATTGGACTATGGTGGGAAATTTGTCTATCTTCGAAGAGAGAGTAACTTAAAGTAAGGTGTACAATACTGCGAAAATACTGTAATCCTAGTAACACACATATTTTTTGTGTGTGATATGATATGCCTTAATCATTCAGTTTCATAATAACTGATGAAGCGAAATGATTAGTGCATCTTTTCTTTCATGTTTTTTATGTGACATAAAAAAAAAAAAAAATCAGTGAAGCAATAATCAAAACACGTCCTTACAATGACTTATGATTCAAAGGTAAGACAAATAACCATTAAAATCAAAATGAAAGTTCATTACCTAAAAGGAAAATGAATGTCTCAATGTTTATGTTCTACATAAAGCTTTATGTTAAACAAACCCAAAATCAGGCAAGGATTTTCTTCTTAAACTGTAAATTACTATGATTGTATCATTTCAAAGGATACTGATGCCGGTACCCGATATTTGTGAACAAATATAAATAAAGAACTAGCGATAGCAAAATTTTTATTTATACAAAATCATTCAAGTAAATGGTTTAGCGTTAGAAAATCTTCATGTTATTGAAAATTGATACCCTTCCAGGGAGTCCAATTTTTTGTTCTTAAATGTCACTCCTCTTATCAATATTATACATCATATAATGAAATTAATGACATGTCAGACACGCGATTTAAGAATTTAGAATCCTAGAATTTTCATATGAAGCCTTTCAATTTTAATGTGCAGCATTGATAATAAAAATTACAGGTCCTATTGTGACTTTTTAAAATAGACAAGTCGAAAGTGGCACACGCTAACACTTTTTCGGTTTTCCGTGTCATGCCATGCGCCACAAATTTTCATGTATATTTTTGTTGATCTTTCCCCGCCTTTTAATAAACTCGTTTCATTTCTTTGAACAAAAAAAAAAAAAAAACTATCAAAAAAATGAAGGAAAGCGCTGTTTTTATAGCAAATTTACATGAACAAATTATTGAAAAAAGTCATGTAGATTTTTATGATTATGATAAATTTTCGGAAATTGAGCATATTGGTCCAGGACCTTCTGGAGAAACTTTTCGTGCTGATTGGAAATCTAATGGAATTACCGTAATGTTAAAAAAGTCGATGGGAAATATTGGCACTGATGATAAATCTGTCATAGATAAATTTATTAGTGATGTAATTTTTGTTTTTTTCGATAAATCTCTGTTAAAATATTAAAAATGAACAATATGAATAACATTTAACTTTGTTTGATGCCTTTGAATTAATATAATGCGATTTCTGTATATTTATTTTTTATTTTTATTTTAGTTGGAATTATATAAAAAAGCTCATTCTCATCCTAATATTTTGAAATTTTATGGAATTACCCATAGTATGTTTTTTTTTTGTTATTATTAAATTAACTTAATTATATGTTCAATTTCTTTTTTCTATTTTAATTCTTAACAATAGATATATGTTCTAAAAAATATTTTTTGATATTTGAATATGCGGATGGTGGTACTCTTCGTCAGTATCTTCAAAAAAATTTCTCTTCATTGTCATGGAATGATAAATTAATTCTTTCCAGGCAAATAGCGAGTGGGATAGTTTGTTTGCATGATAATGATATTATCCTCAAAGATTTGGTAATTATATTTTAATTTTAGTTATTTTATATATATATAAAAACTTATATATATATATATATATATTTTTTTTTTTTTTTTTTTTTTTTTTGTATCATAAACTAATTCTCTATCTTTCAGAGCTCAAGTAAAATACTATTGAAAAATGGTGCGATAAAAATATCAGATTTTTGTTTATCTAAAAATTTTTCGCAAACGAATAGACGTATTTCCGATGCAAAAAATGATATAGTATATATTGAACCACAAAGTTTAAAGAACATGCAATATAAACGAACTTCTAAATCGGACATTTATAGTATGGGGATATTACTTTGGGAAATTTCAAGTGGTAGACCTCCATTTTTATCATTATCTTCAACTTCATCATTGGCTCAGATACAAATGGCTACTCGGATATCAAACGGTGAACGGGAAGAACCAATTAGAGGAACTCCAAGAGCTTATGTTGAAATTTATAGACAATGTTGGCAGGATGATCCTAAGAAACGTCCCAATATTCATGAAGTACTGGAAAAACTTCAAAATGTCGAAGTGACTACTAAAAAGAAAAGTAACGATAATATTTCAAATAATTCGAAACCAAGAATTCGAAGAGTTTCCTCTTCTTCTTCTGGAGACAAAATTCCTGAAATTCAGATTTCAACTACTGGAAAATCTAAAAAATTGGGCACAATAAACACTGAACTGAGTAATTCAGTTTTTAATGGAAGGAAGCCACCACACTCAAGAAGTAATTCGTTTCACGAGAGCTTATCAACCCCAACCACCCCAACTTCTCCAGGAAATAATAAGAAAATAATTGAAAATACTGATTCTGTATTCCTTAAAGATTTATTAAAATTTTTTGCTGAAATATTAGAATTAAGTGGTGATTCCACTGCGATGATTTCTAATATTAAAGATTATTTGCATAATCGAATGAGAGAACATAAATCAACTTTCAAAACTTTGAATCAAAATAAGGATAATCCTCAATTCGGTCCAATCATAGGTTACTTTTACGAGAATTCAATCGGTACTGTTCAAGACAAACAAGCTGCTTTCTCTTCTTACAAGAAATCTGCTGATAGTGGTGATCCAATAGGTCAATATTTTCTTGGTAAATGTTATCAGAATGGAAATGGTGTTACAAAGAATGTGACTCGAGCTATAATGTATTATAAACTAGCTGCTACTAGTGGGTATTCTCTAGCACAAAGTAAGATTGATGGGTTGTCAAAACAAAGACGACCATCATCTGTTTTAAAAGTTGGTGCAAAATAATTTATAGTATTGTACGTTTAATATGTAATTATTTTCTCAAAAATTATTTTCAACTTTATTTTTAGTATTAGATCATTTTAGTTCTTATTATATTTAGAAAAAAAATTTTATTTTCCAGTTCGATACGTTAAGTACCAATACACTCTGTACCTTTCATTATCTTCTGTGTAAAATACTTTTAGTTACAAAAAAAAAAAAAAAAAAACTCATAGTTGTAAATAAAGAACATTTTCATACTCTTTGTAAAATTATTCATATGGTCTTTCGATAATAAGAAATTATATCGACACTTTTGTTTTGAAATCAATGAAAATGTTTATTAAAATTTGCCGCCAAATTTTATATTCTATATAATTCGTTACTAGAAATCGTTTATTCTCTCTTGAAAAAAAAAAAAAAAAAAAATTCTATAAATAAGTCTTCATAGTTTTACGCCAAAAGTAGAGGTGAGCAGGTGAGCAGGTGAGCAACGTATAATGCAATACGCATTATGCACATGTACTGTATATATGGATTGCATAGACATTAGTTAACAATGGAAATAAATTCCATTGTTAGTTTAATTTATAAAAACGCGATTGTCATTAATTTTACTTGTGATAGTCTATTACATTTTATAAGTAATACGTATATCAAATTTATTCGTAGAAATAGTAGCTTTTTGTATAAGTTTATGTCAATTATTTTAGTTCAGACAATACTGTAATAAAAGATATAAATGGACTTAATGCTCATCGCGACCAATCAAATTGCGGATAAAAAAAATGCGAAAAATACATATCTTGGTTTAGTAATAAAAAATGTCAGAGGACGATTCTACCTATAAAACCTTCTAACCTTAGCCTAATCCTAACTCCAACTTTAATTAAACTTCGTGATGTACCTGGCTTTAAGTATTTCCCATAATCAGTAGTTAACTAACACTAAATTTTATAATTAGCCGATCTACTAGTCGATTTTTAGTTGATCGATGACTAGTGATGCAGGGGAATTATTTCTACAAATGTAGAATTAATCTACATTCTACAAGTGTATTCCCCGAAAGTCATTTTATTAGAGATGGCAACATATTATTATTTATTATTTTTAATTATTTTCTATAAACAATTTTTTACGTAATAAGTAATAATAAGTAAATAATTATTATGTATGCAAAATTTAACTTGATCAAATTATTGAGTTTAAAAATTTACTCTTCAGATTACATTTAAAAATCGTAATAAGTAATAAGTTAAACACAAGATATAAGTATATTTAAATTTTATTAAAAGTAAGATTTGAACTTTAGACCTTTTGTATAGCAGCCTGGTAATCTAAACAACTTTACTAATATTATCAAACCTATTAATATTTTTTTTAAATCATTAAAATAAAACTTATTAATAAAAATTTTCTCAAATATTATAAAAATTTAATATATTATAAATTTTATTATAATAAACAAATTTATTCATATATAAAAATTAATTTACTTAATAAAATTTAAAGTTATTTATAAAACTAATATTTTAATTTAATTATAAAAATTTTTAATAAAAATATGTTTATAGTTAAGAAATAGTTTAATTAAGAAGTTTTTTTTATAAATTTAAATATTACTTTATACAAATTTAAATATCATTTTGTATAGATTTGCTTTTGAAAAGTATATATAAAAAATTATTTTTATAAAATTTAATTATATAAATATAGATAAATATTGTTAATTTTTTTTTCCTTTGATAGTCATGTTATAAACTTTATTAATTTGTTAACTATAGCTATAGCCAAGTTATATATAATTATATAATCTATTTAATTTTCTAAGCTTAACATCATCTAACTGCTCCTAGAGTACTCAAATATAACCAGTTACACTTGCTATATAGCTAAAACTATTTGGTCTAACTAAGTTAAAGAAAACTCTACTAATTTAATTCTCCTCTTTTTATTTCTTTTTTTACTACTCTTTTCACTAATGCTGCTATTCAATTTTTTTTCCTTACTTTTTCCTTTTTCTTTTCTGCAAGCAATACTCTTTTTTTCTCATCAGTTTGAGTTCTCACTTTTGGTTCTTTTTTCCTGATTTTGTCTCTTTTAAGTATATTTATAATTTCTTTCTGCTTTTTCTATTAGATTATCTTTTTATATCACTAGTTCTATATTATTTCTGCAAAACTTTTTTGCATAATAAAAATGATACTATCTATTCATATTTTTATTATATTTTTTTCTTGAGCTAGAGTCTACAGATCTTTAGCTATTTTCTTTTCTTCGAGTTCTATTAGTAACTTTTTCTTTCTTTAGTATCTGCTTTCTTTCTTTTTTAGAAAAATAACCTCTTTAATTTGTATTAGAAGGAGTATATTTGTATTTTTTTCAGCTTGAACCTTACTAATATCTTCTAATACTACTTTTTCAATTTCTTCTCAAAACTTTTGCAAAGTGAAGCACCTTATTAAATAATTAAAATTCTCTAGAATTTCTTTTTTATACAAGATACAAAAGTCTTTTTGGTATAGTTTTTACTTATACTCCTTTAGCTTGTTAAGTATTAATAGACTATTTGTTAAGTATTTGACTTGTATAATTAGGCTTTTGCTATTTTTTATCAATAGGCAATTTATTTCTCTTTATTTTTTGATTCTTTGCTATAGTCCTTTATAATTATACTTGATACCTTCTACTAGATTATCTTTTCTTTAAAATACCTACTCTATATTATTATATCTTCTTGTCAGCTTGGTTATAAAGAATTTAACTAAGCTTTCTATTCTATTTGATCTCTATACTATGTTATAGTCAAAAACATCACTTTTAACTATGTTTAAGTTAAAGAATATATATGATTTCCTTTTCTTCTTTGCTAATTGATTTGCTTTATTGTTTTATTCATTATTAGCATAGCTTTTAACTTTTTTAAGCTTGAGCTTTATATTTTTTTGCTTAACAAGAATTGCTATTTTTTCTAAGATTATTCTGTTATCTATTCTAATTTATTTATTATACTGTTTAGTATTTTAGGCTTTTATTTACTCTTAATTACTTGTTCACTGTCTATAAGAACTCTAACTATTATATTATATTATACTAATAATAATACTATTCAAATTTCTAATATTTCTGCTTTAGTTAATATTAGCTAGTTAATAACTCTAAAATTTCTTATGCTAACTATACTACTATCTGCTCTATCTATTCCTATTTATCCTATTCTTATAATTTCCTTCTCTTCTCCTTTATTCAAAGACCTGTCTATATAAAATTCTATTTTTTCTCTTCTCTTTAAACTTATCTTTTATACTTTTCTTTTTAACATTATTAATAACTCTATATTGAAGTTCTTTGCTTCTATTATTTCAAGCTTATATTCTTCAATTACTTTTAGATTAGCAAAAACTTATTCATTTTTCTTAGTTTCTTAATAGTTATTATTGCTTATAACTATTAATTTTTGTGAAAAGTCTATTAAACCTGTCTTTTGCTTATATAGTTTTTTAAAATTACTTCTAAGACTTTTCTTTTTAGTTGTCAAGCTCTATACTTATTATATACTCTTTCTTTATTATTTAGATAGCTTTTATATTTTTTTATTTTTTTATACTTTCTTATATTTTCTTGATTTTCTAGTACTCTACTAGCATATTGTCTTCTTTTTTCTTTGTATATATTCTATTTTCATATTTTTACTATGACTATCTTTATAAATGACTTACTTGTATTTCTTTTTATTAGCTAAAATTCCTTCAAACAGATTTTACAATTTTAAACAGTTCTTTATACCTGTCTTATATTTTTCTTTTACTTCTTTCTTCTCTTTACTAACTAGCACTTTTCTTCTATTTCTTTGTAGTATATTGCTTTTTTACTTTTTTTTAATTTTTTTTAATATTTTGAACTATTGCTATATTACTAAATAAGAGTCTTCTATATTTAGAATTTGCTTAAGACTATTATATCAAGATTATAGAGTACCTTTGTAGCTTTAATAAAAGTTGTTTTCTTTATTAAATTTTTAATAGGAGTATTGCTTATTTTAAAAACTCAAAATTTCTTGCTAACTATTATTTTTAAATCTAAGTTTAGATTATTCTGAATAACAATATTTGCTAGATTATTTTTAAGCAGTTTTCTCTCTATTTTATCTAGTTTTTTAGCTTAAATACTATTTATATAGCATGTAATTTGTTGTTACTACCTTATTCTTATTTCTGTAATATCTTTAACTTTATTATTTTTGTTTAATCTATTTATAAGACTTAGTATTTGTTTAGGCTTTAGAGTATTCTATAGCATTCACATACTTAGAATACTACTATATATTATTACAAAGTTTGAAATACAGTCAGACCTCTATATAATCGCTAAGTTAGTTATACTCTAATTTGGTGATTATATAGAAATATGAATATAACCAAAATACTAAGTTATAATTACATGATTACTGACTAATTAAAATTATTTTTTGTTATTAAGGCTACTTACTTAGCTAATTAGATTTTATTAGTTTGTTATTATAGAACTATCATATGAATAGTTTTCTAAGGTTTTATAGTTATCTGATGAGTATACAATAAGCCATATATATAACTTTAGTCATTGTCTAATTTAAGTAGTCTGCTATATAGATGATTAACTATCTGTTGGTTCTACACTATATTGCTATACATGCAATCTACCTGTTAGTTACCTATTTAAATACTCTAATTATTAATCCTTCCAAACTAATATCACTACTATAACTAACTGCTTAAGCCAGCTAGTTCACTTGTAGATCTATTCTCTACACAGCTTAGGTCTTTTCGAGATACATATACCCAATATATTGTGAGCTACAGAGCTCTAGTTAACCTTAGAAGTAAATCTACTAGAGTGGTCTATATCTATTTTATGGATTCATCTAGTTTAGACCCTTATAAATATTTGTACAACCACAGTTCTTACTGTAGCTCTCCACTAGTTTTCTGTATTTATCTTCTTGAATATTTCATAAAGCAGATTCCCCCAATCTAGTTAGCCACCAAACTAGGTTAGTATTACTGATTCTTCCTGTGAAATAGATTTATGCACATCTGACTCGATCTACATCTTTTGACAATAGTTTCTTTTTTAGATCAAGTATTAGCTAGTATGACTATTGAAAGCCGTACTACTTCACCAACTTGGGATTTCTACTATGCAGATTCCCTGCTCGTAAATTCTATCAAGATTTATTCATATAATGTTATATATTTCATCATACTTCCAATATTTGAATAATATTAGTGCAACATGATTTACAGAATTATAACTCTAGAAACGAACAGGGTTTACCATAAGTTAGATACAAAGATCTGAGTAATTATTCAAATTTGTCAACAGTAAGATTTGAATCCCAGACCTCCTACATAATAGTCTGGCAACCTAACCACTACACTAAGATTGCTAGATCTATACTAATCAAAATTATAATATTTGTGTATATTAAAATTTACTATTAAAATTCTAAAATCTTCAATAGCAAATATCTTTTGATCTACTAGACCAATTTGAATAAAACAACTACTAAAATGTTTATCTCAATAAGCTGATTCTAACAAACCCAAAATCACTAAAATCTAATTACAGAATTCTGAGATTATTAATAATTTGTATTACTATAGATATTTAATCTTTAAGTATCTAAAGTAATACAAATTATTAATAATCTCAGAATTTTGTGATTAGATTTTAGTAATTTTGGATTTGTTAGAATCAGTTCATTGAGATGAATATTTTAGTAGTTGTTTTATTCAAATTGATTTAGTAGATCAAAAAATATTTACTATTGAAAATTTTAAAATTTTTAATAATAAATTTTAAATATATATAGATATGAATATTAACAAATTAGATTTAATAATCTATATTTATTTAAAAACTAGTGATTATAAAGAGGTTTATTATTAATAAAATTGACTAAAA
>CAJVPM010002352.1:0-10019 GCA_910592325.1 Scutellospora calospora | reverse complement strand
TTTTTTTTTTTTTTTTTTTTACAAGTAACCTCTTTGGCTGTATATTTTTATTAAATTTATTATAATTAATTACAAGTAATGATTACAATGTATTTAACCAAATATGCAACCTTAGGACTAATTTATCCTCAAGATATACTTGACTAAGACTTTATAACCTGTATTTATATTATTCTAGATTTTGTTACACTACAACTTATCTGTTTAAAGTTCTTACTGCATTTCTCGTATCTCCTATGCTTATATAAAGCTACTTCCCAATAGGTAGTCATCCATTACAGATATTTCGGTATCGTAATTCTTACAGTTACTTCTTGATTAGATATTCTGGCTTAAGAGCATCTATTATCAGCATTTACATAATACTAAGACACGAAAGCATTTATATTATGTCGAGTTGTGTTCACATGCTATGTTTATATACCTTTTTGAGAACTCCTGTGTGTTGGTAAGTACAGACTATATTTCGTAATCTGAAGATTACTCCTAACTAGGTTTATAATATATAGTACTACTTCCAGCTTTCTTCAGAAGAGGTTGGTGTTTAATGTTAATATGCCCTTATGTACTTTGTCGTATTGCTACTACCAGCTCAGTGCTTCTAACTATTTCAGATTATTACATATCCTCAGCATATGAACCACCTACTCTGTAGCAGGAACCTACTCTTTTAAGTTTTTGTGTTTTGCTAGAGGTGTTCCATGTTCAGTAAAGCCAATATCTTATCACTTAATCGTATCTTGTATAATCTCTGCTTCTCTCACTACTCAGTTAGTTATTGTGTAACCCTCTTAAGCAATTTTGTTATACAGCGTAATGATATTAGTTCCTGCTATACTCTTGCCAATATAGACTTACTTTTTCATACTACTATATAACCAACTTCTGTAACATTGACTGTTACATATAGTGCTATCTCTTCACAAGATAGAGCTGCTTCCAATAATTCCTATTCCAAATGTTGTACTTTACTTGAACTTCTTACAGGGCTTCGCATTCAACCATTGACTCCTTAAATAAGGTTACAGAGTATTTTTTATCTCCAGTCAGTCTTAAACTATTGACCTTGTCTGTGAAGAGTTGGCAGCTTAACCACTAAGCTACAGGTGCCAAACCTTTTTAATTTCTTTGTTATTAGATAGAATGTATACTATAATAACTAATATTTTAACTAGTTTAAAAACTAGCAAAATATCTATATAATAATTACTACATCTTGATACTTTGCCTATATACTTTTCTCATATTTTGCCTATTAGAAGTCTTACTTCTGAGCCTTTTGTTTTATCTTTTTTTGCTAAGGTCTAGAAGCTTAGAAAACTAGACTTATTCTTTAATACAAATTTTTCTTGTTGTTTACTTATGTTTGACTTATTTATACTTAGAATATTAATTTTTTGCTCTTTTGCTCATTTTGCTAGTAGCTCTAACTTTGTATTTTTACCTTTTATTCTGTTGATATTATATGTTACTATACTAAGTATTCTAAAGTTTGTGTTCAATAATTGATTTACTAATCCTTTTATTTGATTGCTATTTCTAGTTATACTACTAATTTGATCTTAGTTTTTAATCTTCTTTATCCTTTACTAATTTCTAAGTTTTTCTTCTTAAGAAATTTGAGCTTTTTGTGATTTAACTGGTACAACAAATTAGAAGTGATTAGAGGCTTTATGACTTCTGTATCTGTTTCTAGCTCTTAATAAATACTTTTCTTTTTCTGTAAGTACTAGCAAACTTTTTAGAATCTCTTTTATATTTGAGCTACTATTTCTATATTTTAATCTTTCTTGCATGTATAACTACTATCTTCTTCTACTTCTTCCTCTATACTTGCTTAGTTTACTTATACTATATTAATCTGAGAACTCAGAGCAATTATCTTCTATATCTAAGAATGAGTTTGTTTCAGATATCTTCTTCTTTTTATTTCTATAGCTGCGAGATCTTGTATAATCTTCATATATTATTAACTCATCTTTTCTCAGCTTCATCTTTTTATATATGTACTAAGAACATCCTTCATCTGGGTCTTGTTCAGCTTTTCTTTTCTCTAAGCTTTTTGAACTTACCTTTTGTAGTATACTTAATGCTTTTATATTATTTCAGTGGCAGCCTTATTTTCTGAGTTATTACTATACATTGTGTTCTATATTAGTTTGTCATCATAATAGTATACTAAGAACCTTGAGCTGTTTAGCCAATCTTTTTCATTAGCAAAATAGACTATTGTACTTCTCTTATTATTATTATTAGTATTTCTAAATATATGTAGAGCTTTAGCTCCTGTTTGTCTTACTTGTCTTCACAGAAGTACTTCATTTGTATCTTTAAGGAGATTTAAGATTTTCTTAGAAAATCTGCTTTGAGTCTTAAGAAGCTTCATATTATTTTTTTCTGAAGTAACTTTCACTAGACAATTATTCAAAAAAGGAATACACTATATATCTTGAAGATCTTCTATAAATTTCATGTTTGATATAAACTAAACTTCTACATATGCTTTTCTATGAACTTCTATAATTATCTCAATATAGCTAACTCTTCTAAAATAATATATGAATTCAAAATATATACTTTTTATACCTACTTTGAAAAATCTTATACTGTGATTGAGTTTACTTTCATTGTTCCTTTAACTTTCCTTCTATTACTTTTACTAACTGAGTAATCAACTTTTCTTTCAAAGCTGAGTTTTTGTTTGTCTCTTGTGTAGTCTGTTTTCTTTTTAGTTTTAGTAAGCTTATTGCTACTGATTTATCTAGTATACTTTTACTCTCTCCTTGTATTTCGTAATTATTAAATATTATGTTATACTATTTAATCTTCTTTTTTTTGAGTTTCTCTTTCAAGATATTTAAACTTTTAAAATAGTCAAATTTGATAATTACCTAACTGTTTCTGTTCTTAAAATATTTTGTGATTTCACTAATATAGTTACTTTTATATAGTATTCTCTTTACAAACTTGATACATTTATCTTTTGTTTCTCCTAGAAGAGAGATAGCAACTATTTTTGCTTTGAATTCTTCTGTTTTCTTACAGAAGTTGTAAAGTTCTATGAGGCTCCTTGTAATTCACTACTGTATAATCCAGTTACTTTTTCTAGTACTCTTTTGGGTTATTAATTTCTTTTTATAAGGTTCCAAGTGAAGCAATTTCTATATCTTCAAATATTATATTTTCTGTTTACAAAGCTAAATTTACAATTTTATCCTTTACAAATTTTGTAAAATCTATAGTATTCTTATTGTCTATAACAGATAGGTTTGCTAGAATACTATTTTCTTTTAAGCTTACTTTTTCACAGATATTTTTTGTTTTTTTATCTATGAATAGAATCTCTACTACAGTTTTGTTACTAAATACTATTTTCCTATTTAGATACTTAACCTTTTTTGAGATTACTAATACTGAGTTGCTATTCATATTTTTATCTTCAAGTAGCCCTGTAGCTACTATATCAATATATAATAATTCAGCTTCTGCTTTCTGTGCTACTGATTCATTTACTACTCCTATAGTTTCTTTGAGCTATTAGTTTCCTTTTTTTCTGTAATTCTGCTTTCTTTCAAGCTTGTATCATTTCTTTCTGCTTCTTTTACTAATGCAAGCTCCTTTTTAAGCTCCTCAAGAGTAGTATTTAGTGTTTCTTTACTTTCTTTAATAATTATTTTTTTAATTATTCTATACCAGTTTCTGATTACAGTAATAATTTTAGTACTTATTTTTATAATTCTAGATATATATTTATCTATTTACTCATGGCTCTCTTTTATACTTTCAATTACACTACTAAGCTTCTGAGATTCTTCTTCTCTAAACATTATTTTAAGGTTTACTACCTTCTTTTCTTTTAGTATATAGCTTTCTTTTAGCTTGCCTACTTAGTTATATCTCTTGTCTGCTAATATTATCCTTAACTTAGCACTTTAATAAAAGTGACTTTAGCTTTTTTTCAAAACCCTGAGATTTTTTCTGGTTGCCTGCATTTTGTCTAGTTATGAGTCTGTATACTTCTCTTCTATTAGCTTATATGTGATACATTTAGTTAGTATTCTTCACATTGAAAAGTTTGTTTACCTTATTTTATAACTTTGTATTATATGAGATAATCTGCAAAACAGTGTAAATTCAAATTTCACTTTTTTAAAAAATCTGTTTAACTTTTCAAAAATCTTAATTTCTTTTGTATATTCTTGCAAGTTTCTAAATTTTTCTATCTATTATATATATTTTTATATGCTTTTTTCTTTTGCTTAGTACTTCTTTCAATATTTCTTAATGTAGTTTTTGTGAAAAATAAGTTTTTGCTTTAGCTCAAAATTTGGTCAAAATGATCTGCAGAAAAAGTTAGATATTATTAATTAATAAAAAAAAAATATATATATATATTTAAAATACTTAGATATAGAAAAATATAAATTTTATTTTAATGATAAGCTATAGTATCTATTCTATAAGAACTTGTTTTTGTTATAATATAATAACAATAATCTAAAATAGAGATCACTATAGCAGATTATACATAAATATTTTTAGAATAACTAGGTGAGTTAGAACTTAAAAAATTAGATATTAGAAGGTTTAACTATATAATATTATTTTTCTTATAAAACAAATCTAAATAAAGTTATAGTATGACTACTAAATTAATAAAAATAAAATTTATTTTAATAACAAAAATTTTATTTTATTTTATTTTATTTTATTTATCTTCCTTTAAAAAACTTAAACTCTACTATTCTTTTTCTACTACTACTATTATTATTATTATTATTATTATTATTCTTTCTCTTTCTTTTAACCTTATCTTCTAAATTTAATTTTGAGCTTGTTACCTATTTCTCTTTCACAACAACTTTTTATACTCTTTATTTATCATCTAACTTCTTAAAATATTTCTATAATAGTTGTTTGTTACATTTTTACTCTTTCTTTTAACTAATAAATCTGATAATATAAACTATTTATTTCTTGAATTAATCTAATAATTTTAAATCAAAGCTTAAAATATATTATTATTGCCAAATATAATATATTATTTATAAGTACTTCTATTTTCTATTTAGATAATATTTAAATTTTTGAAGAGGATTACTTGAGCTTCCTTATAAGCAACAAGTAGAAGACCTTTATTATTAGTTATTAAAATAATAAATCATTTTGTTTATTATTATTATTATTATTGTTTAAACTTTTTAAATTTTTTTTTAAATTTAAAAATTTTAATCTCATTAAAAAAAAAACTTTATATAAGGTCTGGTGATTTTAGTATAGTAGTTAAATTGCTAGACTACTATACAAGAGATCTGAAATTCAAATCTTATAGTCAATGAATTTGAATAATTATTCAGATTTTTGTACTTAACATACAGTAAACTCTGTTTGTTTTTGAGAATTACAAATTTGTAAATCACATTACACTAATATCAATTAGATATTAGAAATATGATATAATATTTGAGTTATATTATATAAATAAATCTTGATAAAATCTATAAGTAAAAAATCTGTTTAGTAGAAATTCTAAGTTTAATAAAGTAATATAGATTTTAATAGTCATACTGATTAACACTTGATTCAGTGAAAAATCTAAGAACAAAAGATATAGATTAAATAGATACAAGTAAGTTTACTATATAATATAGTCTAATATTTTGTATTAGTATTAATACTAACTTGGCTTAGTAGCTAACTAAATTAGAGTATCTATCTGATAAAATATCTGTTTGGAATCTTAGAGAACTAATCTAGTAGAGAGCAATTGCATAAACTAAGTTTGTATAAATATTTACAAGAGTTAAATTCAGGTAAATTAGTAAAATAAGCACATAATCACTCTAATAGAATTTAATTTTGAGGTTAACTAAAGCTTTGTATACTCACAATATGTTAGGCAATATTTATTCTAAAAGGATCTAAGTCATATAGTAAATAGATCTATATACAAATTAGCTAGCTTAAATAGTCAGATATAGTAGTAATATTAATTTGAAATAAAAAGAAAAGTTAATGACTAGAGTATTTAAATAGATAACTTACAAATAGGTTGCAAATATAATAGCATAGTATAGAACTAATAAATAGTTAATTATTTGTATAGCAAACTACTTAAATTAAATAATAACTAAGGTTTAGTGATCTTAGTATAGTAGTTAGATTATCAGATCACTATATAAGAGGTTTAGAGTTCAAATTCTACTATTAATAAAATTAAATAATTATCTAGATATCTGTATTCAACTTACAGTAAACTCTGCTTATTTTTGAGATTGTAACCTTGTAAATCATATTGTACTAATACAAATTAGGGTATTAGAAATATGACAAGATGTTTGAAGAGATATAATATTATATAAATAAATCTTAATAGGATTTACAAGCAAGGGACCTATATAGTAGAAATCCCAAATTAGATGAAGTAGTATAGATTTTAATAGTCATACTAGTTAACATTTAATCTGAAAAAAAAAAATCTGTATATAAAAAGATCAGTAACTAAAATACGAGTAAGTCTGTTAGGAAAATTTGTGTATAAAAAGATCAGTAGAATGAGTATATATAAGTCTGTTATACAAGGTTATACAGCAATACTAACTTGGCTTAGCAGCTAACTGAATTTGAAAAGATCTGTTTTGTATGATATCTAAAGGTATAGATGACTTTTGGCAATACTAACTTGAGTGGTAATCAGATTTGGGAGTGCTTATATCATGTAATATCTAGAGATACAGATAACTAACCTAGTAGAAAGCTATAGTAGAAACTAGACTTATACAAATATCAAACAAGAATATATGCAAGCTAGATTAGATATAGTATAG
The DNA here is from genome assembly GCA_910592325.1 of Scutellospora calospora. Taxonomy (NCBI): domain Eukaryota; kingdom Fungi; phylum Glomeromycota; class Glomeromycetes; order Diversisporales; family Gigasporaceae; genus Scutellospora; species Scutellospora calospora. Next base: position 3,192 of record CAJVPM010002352.1, on the reverse strand, counting down.
TATTATTAGATACTACAGCACTCATAGATTAGAAAGTTAGTGAAAGGGTATATGAGATAGATCTAGACTTCAAATCTTAAAATTTATGAATACATATCAGCTCTGTTGATGTCTTCTGTAAAAAGAAGTAGTATAGAGTTAGACAAATTTAGGTAATAAATGATAGCAGGATAGGGATAGTATATAGCCAGAAAGTTTAAATAGAGAATTTTTAAATAAATTTCAGATATAGTAGCTAGTGTAGAACCTTTAAGCAAACTACTTAAATTAGATAATCTAAAATTGTACATATAGCTAGTTGTATTCTTATATATATAATCATTGCTTAAAACTATTTATACCAATAAAAATCTTCCTGATGGTATATTGTATAAAATAAAATAAAATAAAATAAAAAAATAAAAAATAAAAAAATAATAATAATAATAATTACTAAAGTTGTATATGTAGCTTGTTATATACTTATTATATAATCATGAAACCTTAGAAGATTACTATTTTAGTAACTCTATAATAACAAATTAATAAAATCTAATTAGTTAAGGAAGCAGCCTTAATAATAAAAAAAAACCTTATATATATTCTACAACTTATTTTTTACTTGACTTAATTTAAAAATTTTTATTAGATAATTATTACTAAATTTTTGTTATTTTTAAGGAGTTAGTTAAAAATTTTAGATATTAAATAGCAATAGAATAATGAGTTAAATATATATATCTAGTTAATCTCTAGATTGAAGGTTTAATTCTAGCTTAAGATAAGCTAAATCTAGCTAATAAATATAGAAAATAGCCTTTAAATTACAATATTTGCTATCTTTTTAGTTTTATTTTTTTTTGTTATTACTATTTATTCAAGTAATAGTAATTTTATTTTAATACTCTTAATATACTTTAAATATTTTTTTTAATTGATTATGAATACTTTAATTTCAATTTTTATTTTAATTTTTATTTTATTTTTAAAATTTAAAATTTTTAGTAAAAATTTTCAAAATTTAATAAAAATATATTAAATTTTTCAAACAATTTTTAAATAATTTTAGACTTAGATTTATTTTTTAAACAATTTTTAAACAATCTTAGAAGCAGATTTATTTTTTTCTGAAAACACTTTTTAAAACTTTATTTTATCTTAAAAGTTTATTAAACAAACTTTTAAAACTTTATTTTTCAAACAATTTATATTTTTTACAAAATTTTTATTTACAAAAATTATTTTTTTTTAGTAAACTACTTGAATCTATTTCTAGAATTTCTTAACCTACTCTAAATTTAATATCTACTTTATAGATATCTAATATAAACTACTTTTTGAAACTGAATAAGTCTTCTTTTAAATTTTTTCTTCTTTTTTTTCTAAATCTAACATCAATTTTTGATATTATAAAGTCCTATTTTCTTTCTTAAATTGCTTCACCTTTTCTTATAACTTTAGAACTTATTTTTGAAGCTCTTATATCTTAGCTTCTTAAGCTACAAGTTTTTCTTAAACTGACTCTTCTTTTAAAATTTTTAGTATTTAAAAATAATATAATGAAAAATTAAAAAATTATAATTTTCTAAGTATATATTCCTAAAATAAAAACAAAAAGATAACAAAAATCTATTTATATATTAGCAAGAAACTTATTTAAGAAATATAATAAATAAGATTTATTCATACATACTATATATCAACTCTTCCTATCAATCCTCTGACTACTTTTTTCTAAAAAGAAAACCTGACCTGCAAAAATATTTTTTTATTATACAAATAACAATATTCTTTCCTAAGTATTCTATGATGTATTGTGTACGAATATCTTTCTTGCAAGCTCTTTTTAGTTATATTATATAGAAGTAATTCTTAGGTACTATCAAAAAAGTAGTAGCAGAAGCAAAAAAAATTATCAAATATCTCTGTTATTTTAAGTACTACTTACTAGTAGTCTGCTAGTACAGGGATAGCTAGATATAACATATATTTGTACTGTTTAATAAGAAAACAAGTAGCAAAATCTTATTCTCTTAAAAGTAGCCTTCTATGACTTCATCTTTTAGATTTTTTTCTCTAAACTGCTTGGTGTGTTTTAGGGAATTTGACTTACTCAATTCAAAAGATCTGCAACACATATCAACAAACACTATTAAATATCAGCTTATTGTTTCTCATACTGTACACTAACAACAAATACATATTAAGCCTAACATATACTATAGGAAATTCATGTTAATGATATTCTCTCTATAAGATAGTACTTTACTCTCTTGAGAATCTAAAAAATAACTTAGATATTATATATAGACAATTTTTATCTAGTCTCCTACTTTGGTAGTAGGACTTTATTTTGTTTATTTTTTGTCTTTATCTGTTTGTTGTTTAGAGATTTTTTTCTATTAGCAGGTTTCCTCTACTTAACTATATTGTAATTACAAACAGTAGAGATTATCAATATATAATCCTATTGACAACTCTAATAAAATTCCTTCAGCAATATAAGTCACTTTAACAATAAAAAAAAAAAGTTTAAAGTTTGAAAATAAAAGAAAAATATATTATAATATTTATATTAAAACAAATATTCTTACATTTATTTACTCTTACTTAGTTTTTTATATCTATTTCTCTTAGTCTTTTGAATATAAATTTTATCTTATTTGTAAAGAATTAGCTTATTCTCAAAAAAAGAATTAATAATTTTATATCTAAATTAGTAAATAATTATATGTTTACAAATAACTTAATAGTAAAAAATAATATATATGATAAGACAATTATAGTTAAAATTAAATTTAGATATTTCTTAGTATTAAAATAGAGTTTATTAATTTAAAGATATAAAATACTATATAGTATTAATATTTTATATAATTTTTACAAAAGTCTCAAGTATTATAGAGATAGTAGTTTAAGCAATATTTATTTTCTCTTTTTTTTTCAGTTTATTTTTTTGTTTTTGTTTTTTTTTACTTTATATTTATTATTTTATATATATAATATATATTGTAAAGTAATATAATTTTTTATATATACAACTCTTCCCGTCGATTCTCTGACCACTTTTCCGAAAAGAAAACCCGACTTGCGAAAATACTTTTTTATTATACAGATAACAATATTCTTTCCTAAGTCTTCTATGACGTATTGTGGGCGAATACCTTCCTTGCAAGCTCTTTTTAGCCACATTATCTAGAAGTAATTTCTTGG
>CAJVPM010002351.1:0-10025 GCA_910592325.1 Scutellospora calospora | reverse complement strand
CTCTATATAACAACATATGTTACTTTACTAATTCGCTCTAACTATTGCCTATTCTATTAAAAACTCAAAGCAACAGTATCAATACACTTATTCTATCACTCAAAAAACCATATTATATTAAAACTAGTCTAAACAAAATTAGCTTATATTTTATTGAACAACTATTCAATACATCATATAGCTATACACTCAAATAGTCTTATATTCTACATACTACAAATAAAATATCTAAAAGAAGAGAATTCAAATAGTTCTGCAAGCTAACAAATCTAGCTTTAACTTTACAATTAATCAACTCACTTTTATTCTCTTCTAACCCCTTCATACTGAATTCTTCTACAGCAAACAAATCTACTTAGATTCTAAACAATTCTATCATAGGCTATATCACTAATATATTAAAACATAATAGTATATATATAGCCTACTAAATCTACTCTTCTTCTAATAACAATATTACTCATTGCAATAGCTGCTTACTCTCTAACTATAGCCTATCTACTACATACTGTAAATTTTCAACTAGCATTTACAAAGCAATAAAGATATAAGTTAGTTTTTAAAAAAAACTCTATTTTAATATCAATGATATTGTCTTTTATATACAAATATACATGATATCTGAAGTAACTCCTACTACTCTACTTCTTATTTCACTTTTTAACTACATGTAGCATAATAAGCAAGATTTTATAACTCAAAACTTATTTAAGTTCTTTACAAACTTAGAAGCATCAAACAAACTTTAAAATATATATAAGCAATTATACAAAAAAGCTACTATTAATTTACATATCTATACTTTCAACACTAATAACTCTTTATATACAAACTATTCTTTATCTACAAGCTTCATATCAATTACTAACTTCTATTAGTATATTCTAAATACTGAATTCAACTTTTTTTTATAAAATTACTCTTGGCCTAATAAAACCTACTCGATTCTTACTACACTTATTATCATTCTACTTGCACTTTTATATGACTTTACTATCTATATAACTATATTAATAGCCTCAATTCAAAAAATTTATAACCAAATTTGCTCAAAAATATATCTCAATTCTAAACTTGCTACTAGTAAACTTATCTACTAACTAGCTTGAATTGCAATTACTACTATTATAGCTCAGAAAAACTAACAAATTTATTTCACTACTTCAGCTCTTTCTATTTTACCTAATATCTCTACTCCTTATCTAATTAATATTTCTTATAATCTTATTAGACAAGATATATACTATCTTACTTAGCAAGACAACATTGTCTAATACTAACTATACAGATTCATTTGACATTTTAATAATATCTAAAATCTATCAAATTAGTGCTTATAAACTAAAATAGAATTAATCAACTCTATACAATATGCTATTAACTAAAATACTCTGTTTGAGTTTTTCAAATTTAATAACTCATCTAACTCAAGATAAATATATTTTAAATATGTACAAACTAAAGCTTTCAAAGTAAAATTCCTTCTAGACAAACTTTCAACAAGGCTAAATTTATACAAAAGAAATAACCAAAAATATCCTAACTCATACTGTATAAGATACAATACAAATATTAAAGACAATATATATTAGTAGCATTATTCTTCTAACCAAACTTCTATTAACTCAATTATACAGAATATAACAAACAAAGTCTTTTTCCAATATCATTGCTCTCTATTTTCATTAATTTAAGAAATATCTGATATAATTATCTATAACTAAATTTATCTGCTTACTTCTTTTACTAATTCTATTTCATATATAATTTAAGACTATATTTTAAACTATTTGTATACAAATATTTTCTGCTATACTAAAAAACTTATTAATAAAAAATACTCAGTAGCATGTTTTCTTTTTTATAAAATATCTAAAAAGATTTATAAAGATATATAGATTTTTCGATATCAAAGCTCTAACTCTAATATATCTACTCTTACAAATATTTTTTTTTCTATTTCTAACCTTCATATCAATCTTATAAACTCTACAATATCTATATCTAAAAATATCAAAACTAATAACAGAATAGAATATTAGTCTAGTTATTTTTCTTTTGCAAATCAATTTTCTGATATTATACTTTGTTACAGAGACTAGTTAAGGTCTAACCTTCTCTAGCAGAGCCTAAATTGAAAGTAAACTAGCTCTAGCCTTCTGTTCTTAGCAGATTTTTTTTATAATTCTATATGTATATATGGGGGTGAGTCAATAGAAAAGGGACAAATTTTTTCTAAGTAAAAGTTTTCTTGACTTTAAGCTTAAATATCTTAACAACTAACTAATTAAATTTAATAATTTTTATTTTATTTTAATTCTATATAATTTCAAGATTAAAATAAAAAAAATTTTAGCAAATTTAATTAAATAATTGTTGAGTTATTTTAATTTAAAAATTAAAAAAAATTTACTAAAATGATTTGTCTCTTTTCTATTGACTCATCTCCATATACCTATACAATTTATCTAATAAATAACAGAAGCAATACTTCACCTTTTAAAAAAAAATAATAATAATAATATATAACTTACTTGAAAAAAATACTAAAAAATAAATAATTGTATTTAACAAAAGACTTATAATAAACTTAAGTAAACTAGAAATTTTATTAAACCTCAGTTCTTCAAGTAAGAACTAATTAGATAACCTCTGCTACTTATCAATTTTTGCTTTAAATTCTATATTATTAAAACACAAACCTGCTCAAAGAGTATAAAAAATTAAAGAATAAAGAAAAAGACTAAAGTTAATAACAAAAATATCATATATTCTTAGAGATTATTGAAGTTAAAAGTCTGAAGACCTCTAGTTAGTAATATTCTCTAAAAATATATAATATTACTTGTAATTAATTATTATTATTATTTTTTTTTTTATTATTATTAAGGTGGCTTCCTTTGCTAATTAGATTTTATTAGTTTGTTATTACAGAACTATCATATAGATAATTTCCTAAGGTTTTATAGTTACATGATGAGTGTACAACAAGCCACATATACAACTTTAGTCATTATCTAATTTAAGTAGTCTGCCATACAGACGATTGACTATCTGTTGGTTTTATACTATGCTACTATACCTGCAACCTGCCTGTGAGTTACCTATTTAAACCCTCTGATCATTAACTCTTCCTCCCATCCCAAACTAACATCACCATTATGGCTAACTGCTTAAGCTAGCTAGCTCACCCGTAGATCTATTTACTGCACAGCTTAGGTCCTCTTGGGATGCATATATCCAACATATTGTGAGCTGCAGAGCTCCAGTTAACCTCAGAAACATACCTACTAGAGTAGTCTATACCTATTTCATAGATTTATCTAGCTTAAACCTTTGTAGATATTCATACAACCCCAGTTCCTGTCGTAGCTCTCTACTGATATCTGTATTCTCTCTCTTAGGACATTTCATGAGACTGATCCTTCCAAATCTAGTTAGCTACCAAGCCAGGTTGGTGTTGCTGATCTTTACTACAGACCGGACTTACTCGCATCTATCTCAATCCATACCTTTTTTAGCAGTATTTCTTACTGGATCAAATGTTAACTAACTTGACTGTTGAAAGCTATACTACTTTACCTACTCAGGGTTTCTACTATGCAGGTCCTCTGCCCATAGATCCTATCAAGATTTCTTTGTATAATATTACACTATACTTCCAATATTTGAGTAACTTGGTACAACTTAATTTACAGGGTTACAACCTCAGAAATGAACAGGGTTTACTGTAAGTTAGGTATAAAGGTCTGGGTAATTATTCAAATTCGTCGACAGTAGGATTTGAACTCCAGACCTCTTGTATGACAGTCTGGCAACCTAACCACTACACTAAGATCGCCAGATCTACTTGTAATTAATTATAATCTATAAATAGAGAGATATTTTTTTAGAGAAAAAGTACAGGTGTAAAAATATTAAAATAAAAAAAAATTAAGTAAAAATTGAGAAGAGAAGAAAATATATTCTCTATATACTTTTTTTTCATAATTTGGTTTTAGGTACTATGCTAAAACTAGAACTAGTATAATATAAATATTATATTTTTCAAGTTATATTTACTTATTCAGAAAGTCTACAAATATATACAGGTCATGTGATTTTTTATATACTAGTTATTATATAATATATGTAGATAGTAAGTATTGTAGTAAGTAGTACATACTGTTTGTATATACTAGTATCTAATATATCTATATACAGTATATATATATATATACTAGTATCTCTTTTTAGTAGTTTTTTAATGTAAAAATATTATATAATTGTCAAATTTATATATATAAAATACAACATTGAAAATTTTTATATTGATAAAAGTGTGTATAACTCTCTTAATTTTCTTTTATATTATAATGAATCTATATTTCTAAATTTTCTTTTTCAATATGCTAATACTATTCATATTTCTTATTAAAATGAGCAATTTTTGTTAAAAACAAATTTTTCTACAACTTGCTTTGTTTAGAATATATATTTTCTTAATCTCTTATAATAAGAAGAACTAGTATATTTGATTTAAGTCTTATTATTATAAAATGTTTTTGTTCAGAAATATAAGCAAAACAATTAGCATATTTCAGTTTAATAGTATATTATCTAGAAGAAATATAAGAGAAATATGTTTACTAAAATAGTGTACAGGTTATTAAAAAGTATTAGTAATAATATAACCAAAAGATAACATAGACATTCAATAATTACTTGTATAGAGGCTAGCTTCTTATTGTGTTGTATATAATATTTTATTATACTTCTTTTTTTTTCTAAAAATAGCCAAATATAATAAGATTTACAGTTATAAAGCTTATTATATATAAATTTTTTAATATCAGTTCAGTAATCTTCAGGTTTTCTAATTAAAACTGCAATAGTATAGAAACTATAGTTACTATTATCTATTATATTGATATACTCTAAAATATGTTTATACATAAATTTAGAAATATCTATCTCATATAATTTATAGTTAAAAAAGCTTGAATTAATAGAAATTCATTATTTAACAACTCTTTCCAATGATCACTTGAACCTATGTAGAGCAACACCGACCTGTAGAAAAATTTGGAAAATATAACAAAAGGATACATAACTTCTTCTAGTAATACAATAGAATTAAAATATTCAGCTCGTAGCTTTTGAAAAATATTGTCTTGGAGTTGCGGCCTGTATTATATGTCTAGAAACTTTTGAATAGAAGTGGCACTGCTGGGAGCTTTTGTCAAGTATTTTTGTTTGGTTATAGAAAACAAACATATACTTGCCCTATTATTATGTTCCTTCAAAGTAACATAGTCTTATAGTTATTACAATATACTCTACAAGCAAGGTTCTACTGAATATATCTTTTGGACTTTCTCTTTTACTAGCTTCATTGTTTTTTGGAGCAAATTGGGGAAATTAGCTATCCCTCTTCAAAAGATCTACTGATTGACAAACCATATTGGGAATTTGTCTACTTATATTCAGATATACGTAAACAAATACGTGTTAGAAAAACTCTGTACAGACAGCTATCAAAATTATATTCTGAAGTAAACTCCTCTAGGCGCAAATTAGACCTTTTTATGTTATAGCAAAAAATATAGGAGAGTAGCTATATATAATTTTTATCTGAGCTATACTGGGAGCAATGTAGTATACTACCTCATTTTCTCATTTTTTCTTTTTTCTTTTTTCTTTTTTCTCTTTATTTTGTTTTATTAATCTAGTCTAGTTTGTTTTAACCTATAGCAGATTTTTTTTATAGTCTAGATATTTAGTATAGATCGTTGCCACTCAGATCTTATACAATTTTTATTTTCTTTTCGCGTTAGTTAGATTATATTCTATCTTTTTTTTTAGAGTAGTATTTAAAATTAAGGATAGGATAGTCTAGCTAGGGCGGTCTTAATACAGGCTGGTAGTAGCCTTCTGTTGATCGAGACTAGGCAGGCATATCTTTATGCATCTAGTTTCAGGAGAAAAATTATGCTGCAGCAGCAGATCGCACTTAGGCACTATCTGGGTAGCTGAGTGAATTCGGAATTGCAACAAGGCAAGCATACCTTAAATTAGAATTTTTTTTCTTCTTTTTGTATTTGTCTAAATGTCTTTAAGATATTTGCCTAATAAAATGAAGGGTAAGATCACCTAAGTTTAAAAAAAAAAAAAAAAAAAAAAAAAAAAAGATATAAGTTAATTAGTAAGTTTTTGAGTTATAAACCAAGTCCTTAGATGTAGAAATATTTTTGTTACTACTCTATATCATGAATATTAGCTAATTTAATTAAGTAAGACTATTATATATATTTGTTAAGATATACTATAAAAAGACTAAACAAGAATCTAAAACTAAAAATTAGATATTGTATTATATTAAAGTGCAATATTTCTAAAAGGTCAAATTAGACCTTTACAATTCTTTTTTTTTTGTTGTTAAGGCAGCTTACATTGCTAAAGGAATTTTATTAGAATTGTAAATAGGATTATATATTAATAATCCCTACTGTTTGTAATTATATGAAGAGTGTATAACAAGCTATATATACAACTTTAGTCATTATCTAATTTAAGTAGTCTGTTATACAGGCATTAGGCTATCTAATTAGTTCTATACTATGCTACTATATCTGTAACTCACCTGTGAATTACTTATTTAAATATTCTGTTTATTAACTTATACAAATTCAATCTAATATTACTACAATACCTAACTACTTAAACTAGCTAGTTCATTATAAACCTATTTTTCAAAATAGCTTAGATCCTCTCAGAATATTTTATATCAGATGTATTGCTAGTATTGCAGAGCTAGTTAACCTCAAAGCAAATCTACTAGAGTAGTCTATATTCATTTTACAAATTCACTTAGCTTAGATTCTTATAGATATTTATACAATCTCAGATTCTACTATAGTCCTTTACTAGTTGATCAATTTAGTTCTTTTCTAGTATCTAGTTAGTTCTAGTTACCTTTTACCTAAAGACTTCAAAACCTTCTATCTTTATTAGACTAAGTTTTTTTTTTAGATTAAACTTTAGCTAATGTAGTTCTGTCAGAAGGCTATACTATTTCACTAACTTAAAATTTCTACTATATAGATTTCTTACTTATATATTCTATTAAGATTTATTTATATAATATTATATTATACTTCTAAATTCTAATCAATTTGGTATATTTAATTTATAGCAGTATACCTTCAGAAATAAACAAAGTTTACTATAACATATCACAAGATCTAAGAAATTATTCAAATTTGTTAATAATAGGATTTGAATTCCAGACCTATTGCATAGTGATCTAACAATCTAACCACTATACTAAGTTAATAAATCTCAATCTATAGGTTTTTCTATATATTCTACTTTGATAAATATATTAAAAAATTCTTTAGTTTGAATATTAATATTATCATAAATATATTTATTATTATTATTTTTTTATAACTTAAACAATCTTATTCTTTATTTATTAATTTAAGTAATTTTGTTCTTTATTTTATTAAGAGAAATGCTATTTTAGTATTAAAACAGATATATAAAATTAAATTTATTCTAATTTTAAGACTATTCTTCTTGTTACAATTCTGAATTTACTCAGCTATCTTATTAGTACTCAAGTATAATCTGTTATAACTGTATTTCTCTTTCTAAATTCAAATATATAATTAAATATATCTGTTTGTTTTGATCTTTAGAAAACTACTACTAGCTAATAGCAAAAAAGCCTATTTGTTTTTGAATTTTAACTACTTTTCTAATATCTTTAATTCAATCTAATTTGAGATTTTGTTTTTTGAATTCTTTAAAAATTCTTTTTTCTTTTTTATAAGATATTTCTTTATTTTAAACTTTTAATACTATGTTATTTTTTGGATCTGTATAAGTTAATAAATAGAGTGTTTAAATAGGTAACTCACAGACAGGTTACAGGTATAGCAGCATAGTATAAAACCAATCAGGTGGCCTAATACCTATGCAGTGAACTACTTAAAATAAATAATGACTAAAGTTATATGTGTAGCTTGTTATACACTCTTCATATAATTACAAACAGTAGAGATTATTAATGTATAATCCCATTGACAATTCTAATAAAATTCCTTTAGCAATGTAAGCCACCTTAACAACAAAAAAAAAAAAATACTATGTTGTTTTTCTTATTTTCTGTATATTTCTTACTTGTTTTTTTTTTCTTTTTTTTATATGAGTTAATTTTTTTTTTTCACTTATTTATAACTCCATATTAGAATTTCTAAAATCTTTTAAAAAAGTTAAACCAAAAAATATCTATAAACTAACTAATTACTTAGTTTGTTTTAGTATTAGAGCTAAATATTTCTTTTATTTCTTTGATCTATTTTTATTTATAATATCTCATAGATATAGTATTCTTCTTTTAATCTTATCTACTAGCTCTGTTTTTAGTATAACTTTTTTCAAACTTAAGCTTGTAGTAAAGATATTCTAATTCTCAAGAATTTTAAATCTAAACTTTTTTATAATAAGCTTCTCTATATATATCTATATTCTTTAGTATACTTTATATTCTGCAAGATAATTGAATATTTTTTTAGCAGTATAGTATGCTATATATATTTTATTTTTGTATAGTTTTAGTTTTTTTTAATAATATATATCATATGTAAATAGTAGTTTATTTAAATACTTTATTCTAAATATTAGTATTTTACTATTTTAAAAACTTATATTTTTTTTTCTTTAATACTTCAAAAGTATCTGCTATACTTTTCTAATTGATATCTTTGATATTATTACTTTTTAAATTGTATATATAATATCTTTTAAGCTATTTAACTCTACATATTCTGCTTTATATATTATTACTATTATAATATTTGTAAAAGATCTTATTAAGTAGTTGATTAGTTTGTCTTTCTATCTTAGTAGAACTTTCAATCTGTCTATATTTATATTATCAAATTTTACTATTTTAGTTGAGTTTAAGTTTTCTTTTATAAGAATATTAGCTTTGTTATTTTTTTTTTTTTTTTTTTTTTTTTTTAATATTAAGGTGAGTACTCAGCTCAACTTTCATTTATTAAGAATTACGTTATTCATTATAACTAATATACATATTATAATTTCAAACTAATCCTATATATTTTTATTTAAGCTTAGGACATATAGTACTAATATATACTATCTATTCTTGTATAAAACCTACTAGAGTAGTCTATAGCTCATACTATATATTATTTAGATTTTTATAAGTACTTTATCTCTTGTAAAACCACTGTTTTATATTTACTGTATCTTAATATTCTTTATAAATAACTTCCAAATTAGTAATTAGATGAGGCATTTGTAACCTCATAGCTACTTCTAATTTGGTGCAGTTTGAGTTGCCATGACAATAGTATTCTAAGATACGAAATTGTCCAAATGTAATATCAGAGATAAGTTATATGTACACTAATTTCCATTTATAAATACTTCTATGTGTTAGTGAGGTCTAAGATATATTTGACAATATAAGTTACTTCTAGCTATAGATTTTGTAATACAAATATACTTCTACTATATAATTGGTATTCTGAAGGACTAGTATACCTTTGTTTTTCATATTACTACTACTAGCTCAATGTGTTATGCTATTTCAAGTTTTTACAAGTGTACTCCAAATTTTGGTCTACTCTCTATATTACAATACTTACTCAATTAGAAAACTTATAGTTACTCTTGTCGATATTTATACAAACCTAGTTCTTACTGTAGCCCTCCACCAGATAGTTCTTTAAGTTCTAGCTAGATGTTTTATGAGATAAATTCTCCCAATCTAGTTAGTACTAAGCCAAGTTAGTATTGCTACTAATGCAAAGTACTAGGCTGTATTACATAGTAGACTTACTCGTACCTATTAATCTCACATCCTTGTATTCAAGTTTTTCATTAGATCAGATGTTAATTAGCTTGACTGTTAAAATCTGTACTACTTCATCAAACTTGAGATTTCTACTATGCAGATCCTCTGCTTATAGATCCTATCAAGATTTATTTATATAATATTATATCTCTCC
>CAJVPM010002350.1:0-10026 GCA_910592325.1 Scutellospora calospora | reverse complement strand
ATCAAAAATTAAAGATTTTAATGAGAAGCTAGACTTAAAAATTAAAAAATTAAAAAAAGATACTAGAAAAAAATATGAAAAAAAGAAGTTAAAACTTTTTTTTTTTTTTTTTTTTTTTTTTTTTTTACAAGTGATCTTTTTGGTTATATATTTTATTAAATTTTATTATAATTAATTACAAGTAATAATTACAATAAATTTTAACTAGATATGCAATCTTAAGACTAATTTATTCTTGAGATATACTTGACTAAGACTTATATAATCTAAATTGAGTAGATGTGAGTAAGTCTATGATATTAGATATTATAGCAATATCAACTTGGCTTGGCAGCTAACTAGATTAGAAAGATATAACTTGTAAAACATTCAGAAAGATATAGAAGTCTAAACTGGTGGAGAGCTATAATTAGAACTAGGTTTGTATGAATATTAAATAAGAATATATGTAAGCTAGATTGGATATAGTGTAGCATAGTTAAATATCGTAATATCTATTTGTTAGAGAGCATTGAAGTTGAAACTTATCTGAGTAAGACCTAGGGCCTATAATAGTAAAGTTAGTTTGGATGTCTCCCAAAATGAAGTAGCATAATGTTATAGTTAACTATAAAGAGTAATATTTATAGTAAGTGAGATAGCACTAGAGAGTTTAAATAGAGAATCTTCTAAGAGATTTTAGATATAGCAGCTAGTATAGAACCTTCAGACAGACTATTTAAAATAGATAATCTAAAATTATATATGTAGCTAGTTGTACTCTCACAATATGTATCACTTTTGAAATTTATGAAATTAATAAAGTTTAGATGATAGTATTTGTATAAAGTAAAAAAAAAAAAAAAAAAAAAAAAAGATGTGTAATTTTGGATTTTAGATAAAAAAACTAAAATTATAAAGTTAATATATATTAATATGATATATTTTTATATATAAAATATGGTTACTTAGAATACAAAGATAAGAGTAATTATTAAAATTTTGTGATTTATAGTAATTTTTATAATTTTATTAATAAAATTATAAAAATTACTATAATTCACAAAATTTTAATAATTAATCTTATTTTTCTGTTTTAAGTAACTATATTCTATATATAAAAATATATTATATATATATATTTTTATTTTATAATTTTTAATTTTAAATAAATGATGCTTAATTTTGATTTTTTTTTATCAAAAATTTAAAATTATAAATTTTTTCTTTAAAATTAAAAATTATAAAACAAATATATACTATTATAATAAATTTTTATATATAGAACAAAGTTAGTTAGAGAATAAAGATAGAATTAATTATTAAAATTTGAGAATTATAGCAATTTTCATAATTTTATTAATAAAATTATAAAAATCACTATAATTCTAATATTTTACTAATTAATCCTATCTTTATACTCTAAATAACCTTATTCTATATATAAAAATATATTATATTAGTATATATTTATTTTATAATTTTTAGTTTTAAAAAAATAATATTTAATTTTAGTTTTTTTTATCAAAAATTCAAAATTATATATCTTCTCTTTAAAATTAAAAAATATAAAGTATATATGGAAGACTAATTTTATAATGGCTAGAACCAATGTATAGGACAGGCTTTAGACTCTTGTATAACTGTGAAAACCAGATAAATAGCAAGTGATTCTACAGAAGTATACTCTCACTCTTCAGCTTCAAATACCTCATCTCATACTAAAGAAATAACTTGTTTCAATCTCTTTTTACTAACTAATAACTTACCTCTATTAACATAAAATGAAACACTTAGATTCCTTTTAAAACACTTACAAAACTTCTTCTTTTCACAACTATTTAAAATCTCAATTAAATAATAACAAACAAAATCTCACATATATAATAATATAAATAATTTATTACTACTTAACTACACATTATTACTACTAGAAAAATTTCACAAATTTCACAATATTCTAATTCGAATAATACTCAAAATACTAAATATCAACTCTAATATCTTACTCCAATCAAACTCTACTTCTAACTCTATAATATATGAACACTAAACTAATACTTACTCAGAAAATAAAATATAAGTATAATCACTAAAAATCTACTTATTTAATACCAATAGATTACTTGAAGATTACAAACAACTAAGTCTAATAAATTATATTATAAAAAACCAAATTGACATATTTGGTATCTCTAAAACATACCTCAACTTAAAAGAAGCAAAATTTTCAACACTATTTAAAAATCTTACTAACTACCAAAAATTATGAGTGCTTTGTATAAATAGACAAGGTAGCATAGAAATTATAATACACAACTAATGAGCAAAAATATTAAATTTTCCAAATTTTCTTATTGAAATAGATTTCTATTTCAAAAATAATCATATTAAATTAATTCAAATTTACTTTCCAATATTGGAAAAAAAAACAATATTGCAAAAAATACTTTTATACCTTATACCAATTCTAAATATAACAAATTACAAAATCATTATTATAGATGATCTAAATAGTACTTCAAACCCCAGAGTAAACAGATTACTAACAAAAAAATATAACTCTCTAGAAAATCAACTACTCAAAATACTCAAATATTACAACTTTTATGATACCTTCTGACTATTCCACCCTACTTCTATTAAATTTACATATACTCATAATAATAGTGCTAGTCAAATTGACCAAATTTGAACTATATAACTCTTCTGGACTATGTAGACATTATACAAAATCAATTTACTACTTCTGATCATTCTATTATTAGCCTTGAAACAACAATCATCACTAACAAACTGACTAATACAGAAATTTATACAAGACTTTCTTTCAAATAAAACTTGGTCTAAACAAATCAAATTGAACAATATCAACATTACACAGAACAAAACCTTATATGCTTATTAACTCCTATTAAAGAAATCACAAATACTAATGATCTAAATACTATTTAGAATTAAATAAAAAAGGTAATCAACAAAGCTACTTTAAAATTTATTCTATATAAAAAAATCAAAACCAACCCAAACCTAGAAGGCTACCAAAAACCAACCTAACATCTTTTTACAACCAACTCAAAAATATTATTTCTATTAAACATCTTGCAACAAATATAGATATTTCCATATCATATAATTCTTATATTAAAAAATATTCAAAAAATACCCTTCTCCCATGATCATACTAAAACTTCTTAGCAGCAAATCCAAATCCCAACACAATTCTAATACTTCTCAAAAGTGAAATCAACAACCTTAAAATACTTATACAAAAAGAAAAAAAAGACCAAACTTTACTTGAAATCCAAAATAAATTACAAAAAAGAACAACAATTTTACTCAAAACTCTAAACTTTTCTTCTATAAAACTCTTGAAAAACCAAATAATAGTATCAAATTAAACTAACTTCTCTCAAATAACAACTTAACTACATAACTAACTGAGATCAAATCAGTTCTTAACAACTACTTTTAAGATTACTTTAAAAAACTTCCATATACCTCTATAGATACTAACTCTCCTTTCTTCAATCTCTATAAACTACATCTAGAAAATAAACACCTCTTTCAAAATCTTTTTTCAAAGATTACATCTGATAAATAGTCAAAAATAATAAAAGAACTCCCAAACAACAAAGCTACAGGTCTATCTGAAACTAATTATAAACATATCAAAATGCTTAATTCCAAAAGTCAAAATATTATTTGCCTTTTTCTCTTAAAATATCTCTCTCTTTAAAGCATACCATTAGAATGGAAAACTTCAAATCTCTTCCTCATTCTAAAAAAATCCTCTTGAGACTTTATACTAGATCAAGTTTGTCCAATCTCTCTTATTGAACTAATCAAAAAATGCTTAACAAAAGTATTTATAACTCACTTAGACCAAATTATAAATTAATATCACTTTCTAAGTGATCTAAACTTTGCAGTAACTAAAAACTGCTCAATACACATACCAATATAAATATTACTAAACACTATTGAATACTATAAAAATAACAACAAAGAAGCATAGATACTATTCTAAGACATATCTAAAGCCTTTGACAAAATCAATATAAATCATCTCATCAATGTTTGCAAAAGAATTAGCATTCCTCAGAAAGCACTAAACTTCTTAAAATTCTTATACCAAGATAGAAAAGCCAAAACAATTACTGCCTATGGACTCACAAACCCTATCTCTTTTCACTCAGATATTGAATAGGAAGAAACCTTCTCTCTACTTCTCTGGAAAATATACTATGATCCTATTCTCAGTTACATTAATAACAAACACAAATCAACATTTCTAAAAATAAAATCCAACTCTTCACTTGATCTTATCTTCTTAAATAAATCACAATCTATCACAATACTATCTCTAGCATTTATAGATAACACTGTTTGGCATTGTAAATCAAGAGAAAACCTTCAAGAAATTCTACAAGATGTCTCTGAACTTTACTAACTCAATAATATTCAAGTAAACCTACTCAAATCAGATTTTCTCTATATATCTAAAACTAAAATTCCTCAAACCAATACTACTTCTAACTATTTCTTACTCTTTAAAAATTAACAATTTCTACCTCATAAACTAGATAAAACTATAAGATACTTGGGTATCTTCTTGAATAGAAATAGTTCATCTAAACCTATAATCAATATTATCACTAACAAAATAAATTAATTCACTTATTTTATCAAATTCAAAAAACTCCTTCTCATATATATATCAAGATTATTTAATACTATCCTCTTATCAGTAATTGAATACTTTCTTCAAATCTGTTTCTTATTTTAAAAAAAAAATCAATTAACTATCAAGTACTCTAATCTAAAACACTAAACATATTTTTCATCTATCAACAAATACTAATAATAACATTCTTACTAATCCCTAACTCCTCAACATACCAATACTTAATAAACTACTCCTACTAACAAACAGTAGCAATATTAACAGATGCTTTAACTCAAATACTCTTCTAACTCAAATTACTCTTTCATGTATCAAAAAATAGCTAACTAAGATTTGGCAACCAACTCTGACAAAAAAAATCATTCTTTCAAATCAAAGAAAAACACTAAACTTTACAATTATTAACAACTAATTCTACTATACAAAAATAATATATTATTTAATAACTTCTCTTTTGATAATTTATAAAATACAAACCAAGTGTACCAACTCAACTCTATATACAACTTCTTCTCAAACTTCAACACTATGATAACTCTAAGTCTTAGAAATAACCAAATTCTATTCTTTAACAACTTCTTACTGCAGATAATCAATTCCTTCTTCCATAGAAAAACATATATTTCAGAACCTATAAATCTTTATGTGGCTCAACTTCTAAATAGTATAAACAATTAGTAAATTAAGCAACATCATTACCTATACTAGAAATCTGATCTAATATCAAACTAAATCCAATAAATCTCTTTCTAAATACTCTAAACCTAATCATCTTATAAAACTCAAACAAAAACTACTAGTCTTTTTATATTTCTTATAACAAACTTAAAATTGGCAAAATGATTAATTACTCAATAACCCAAACAATATTCAAAACTATTAACTTATTTACTCTAACTCAAACTCAATTTATATCTTACCTATACCTACTAAAATACAAATTAATTACAATTAAACAATTAATATAAAATGCAAAACACAAAAAAAAAAAATTAATTCAAACTCTCTATCAACTAACAAGAATTATAAGCTCTACAAAATATCTACTATACACTAACCAACTCTCCAACTTTTACTCTACTCGAATTAATCATCTCCTTATCTGATATCTCTCTAATTCAAAATACAATTACTAATCTAATATACCAAAACCAACTCATAAACCTTCATAACCAAATTCTTCTACTAAATTCAGAAACTCTTCACTTCTATACAGATGCATCAATCAAATATTCACAAACACCAAATATCAAAACTAGTATCGCATGGATACTTCAAAATAATACTCAAATAAAATTCAATACATTAATACCTCATGCACCAAATTCTACAAGAGCTGAATTATCAACAATTATCTACCTCTTCTTAACACTACTATCAAACTTCAAAATCCATCTACATTTGGATAATCTATCAGTAATCTATATACTAAAAAACAACTTACCCTACAACCACCTAACACAGACCAAAACAAACAACTGGGATATTATCCACATTTTAAATTACCTTATTCAAAAGAAAAATATTCAATTCACTACTCACAAAACTAAATCATATTCAAAAAATTCTTTTTATAATATCACTGACTCATTAGCCAAACAAGGTACTAACAAAATAGAAATTCAGCTTAATACTCAACTATTCTATCTACCTCTCTCCTTCATATAGAACCAAATTCTCCTACTACTTAAAATACGCAAATTCTGTACAAACATTCTCTCAATTCAAACCTTCAACAAGCTTATACAACTCAAAACATTTCGTAATCTACAACCCTTCAATATTCTTCAACTCACCAACATAATCAATTCACAAAATGACAACCACAAATTCTATTCTCTTAGAAACAAAATTATACTAAATAACCTACCAACAATGGCAAACTTAAACACTCGCTATTCTAACTTATATCTTATACCAAATTGTGTATTTCGCAACCAATATGAGGATACTAAACACATACTTTTCTGTATACTACATAAAACTAACTTAAACTAAATTCTACTTAACCAAATAACAATCACTATAAATACACTAAATTTAAATAACACACACCCTCAAACTATTCTACAAATAATTATTCATAATAACAACTCTCAAAATCTAACAAATACTCTTCTACTCCTTATTCAAGGCATTATCCAAACATCTCACTATGACCAAATCAACTCCATAAACAAAAAAACAACTAATATTTTCTTCATCAAACTCTCTAATTCATTACTTCTCTGGTTCAATGATAAAATCTGGAATAACAGAAACCAAATTCATCACGAATGGGAAACTGCTCATGGTATCTCCCAAAAAATTAAAAAAAGTATAAACCGAATACACCTCCCCCAATCTATACCTAACCAAACCACTACTATAACCTATAATACAAATATAGATACTTATATTCAAAAATATTTACTTCAAAATTTTTCTATATATAATTGTTTCTTCTAATTAATCTTCTTCTTTTCCTAGAGATCTCCCTTAACCTCCTCTATAGTCAATAGTAACTTTGTTTAAATCAGCTAGCAAATAGAAAATGAGAGTCTAATATCACACTAGATACCTAACTATTAAAATAGTCTTAGTAACAACAGTGCACATTAGGAATATACATTAGCTTCACATATATACCATCCTGATATATAAATGTACTAATTCTTTTCCTAACTGATATTATTAATTAATAAAAAAAAAAATAAAATAAAAATAACACAAAAAGCTGTGTAAAAGAAGAAAAAAGAAGATTAGTAGAAAAAAAAAAGTGAAATGTCCAAGTGGTATTCAAAATCAGCTAAAAATGATGACTCACCTAGACAAAATAGTTCTGAACAATGCTACGACAAGGGAATAAGTACAACCAAGAATAAAAAGGTAGCATTTAAACAGTACTTGAAAAATGCTGAAGATGGAATTGGAGTTGAAAAAGACGAACGAATTGGAGTCGAAAAAGATGAACGAATTGGAGTTGAAAAAGACGAACGAGTTGGAATTGAAAAAGACAAATGAACTGGAGTTGAAAAGGATGAACAAATTGGAACTGAAAAAGACAAACAAAATGGAGTTGGAAAAACTGAACACAAGATATCCAAAAATTCTCAGAAAACTGCAGACATGAAACATGTTAAAGAAACATGCAATATTGGCCATTGTTATGAAAAAGGAATTGGAATGGATAAACATAAGGTATTCATTTGTTATTAAAGATCTGCGGATATGGGTGATGCTAATAGAGCATATCAAGTTGGTTATAGTTATATAAATAGAATAGGAGTTGAAAAAAATGAACGCAAGGCGGTCGCTTATTATCAAAAAGCTATGAATATAGGTCATGCTTATGGAACATTAAGTATTAGTGCATGCTATGAAGGTAGACTAAAAACCAAGATAACTAAATGAAAGTTTTCGAATATTATCTGAAATCCGCTAGGTTGGATAATGATAATGAGAAAGAAATAATTAAAAATAAATATAATTTATCTTGGATTCCATATAATGAATTTAAAATTATCAAAAAGATCAGACAAGGAGAACTTGAAACTGTATTTCTTGCTAGATAGAAAAATCAAAGTAACACAAAGTTATCTGTTGCTCTTAAATTAATCCATAATTCAAATGATTATCAACAAGAATTTATGAGAGAGTTGAAGACATATTGCAATATTGGAAATGAAAATTTATCATTTTTAAAATACTACGGAATATCTCAAGAACCTAAAGACTATATACTTGTATTAGAATATGCAGAGATAAGTTCTTTAAATAAAATTACAGGTGTTATACCATATGTGGCTCCAGAAGTTTTATCAAGAAAAGAATTTATACAAGCATCTGAAATCTATAGATTTGAAATCATTATGCCGGAAATATTAACTGGACAAAGAATTTTTGATGGTAAACTATTTAATATTAGTCCTACGATAAATAATTTCCAAGATAAGAAAAAAAGGCAATTCATAGAAGCTAATAAGATCAAGCCAAATCCCAAGGAGGATAAACATTCAGCTCACATGTATACAAGCGAATCAATTAATTTCAAAAACCTCCACGAAGCTTGCAATAAATAGAATAAAAAAGTAAACAAGTTTAAAAAATGGTTGAACAAACAAGGAAAACAGCTAAACATCGTGAAACTTACTCAGAATCACATGACCAAGGACCAAAAGGAGACAAAAAAGAGGAAGTTACTAAAGTTACTGCGTGCAATTCTGAATTAAGACAAGTACTTCTGACAACCCTCAAAATAATAACCAGTATATTGAATAGTAGATCTAAAAGGAAGAAATGATGGTTAGAGATCAAAAAGGAAATTATTAATAAAACAAAAGAAATTACTCGATACTTACTAATATATCGATTGGTCTTAGCCTTCAAGGTATTCGACCCCAAAAGAGAATTATAGATATTGTGTCTATAATTAAACAAAGCCATTTATTAGCAATACAAAAAAAAAAAAAAAAAAAAACTGAGAAATAAAAGAAGGAGCTTGAAAGAAAAGAAGGAGGAGTTGAATAAGGAAGGGAGAGAATAGAAGAAGTGCGAAAAAAAAAACAAATGACACACACAGTGGATGAAATAATTAATGATCTATTAGAGATAAACCTACAGGAGGTCCTGACTATACCCCCACTCTATAATGAATAACAAACTCAGGACGAAAAGGTTGAAATAACCTATTAGCACATACTAAGAAACCAAAAGTTCAAGAACCAAATTGGAAGCTTGGTTTATGGTTTCTATTTGGGAAAACTATTGGATGAAGCAAACCTAAAACAGCAAACCAAATATCAAAAAAAAAAAAAAAAAATCACAAAATATCATTACACGGCTGCAATTCGAATCTATTAGTTATTTGAAGCATATAGGATTGAACAAGTATACCAAACACAAAAATTAGTTTTACTGAACCTTGTAACTACAAAGGCTAATAGTTTTTGAAGCTTAGTTCATGGAATGAACAAACTAAGAGAAGGAAAATGTAATGATTAGGAATTGATCATCTCATTAAGTGTTGTAACACTTTGTAAATCGTAACACTTTAAAAATCTCTATTCATAGGATAACTCGTGATGTTTGAATAACGTCCAACGTACAACACTCGAAAGAGGCGTATGTATTTAGGCGAGTAGATTATACTTTATTATATATATATTCGACCTAACTACCTTCTACTTCTCGACTAACTTACTAACTTACAATTTGTACCTACTTTTATAGCATTTACATATCTACTATATATGCTAATTATGCTAATTCTACTATATATGCTAGTTATGCTACTTATGCTAAGTATACGTACTATACTAAATCTACTGTATATGCCAATTATACTAAATCTGCTATATTTACTAAATATACTATGCGTT
>CAJVPM010002349.1:0-10027 GCA_910592325.1 Scutellospora calospora | reverse complement strand
TAAGTGTCTCAAAAATCATAGGTAATAAATGTATTACTTGTAACGCATCTCCCGCAGTAATCATCAGCCAATCAGATCATACGAATTATAATAAAAAGGCCAGAACTTCATTATCTCGGGATTCAGTGATTGGATTTTAATGATTCTTGGCTCATTAGAACCGTCTCAGTGAGCTGATTCCAATGGTATGTGTTTCATCTAATTCGGACCGGTGGATCGAAAGATATTAAGGATTTTGTGTTTTTTCTTATGTTTCATAGGTCAACAATATCTAAGAATATAGAAGATATTAAAACAAGCAAAATTGTAGAAAGTGCTGCAGTTAATCAAAAAGATTCTGAAGCTAAGAAACAAGCAGATAATGAAGTAGATTTAGAAGTATACAAAGAAGTTTTTCTAGATCAAAGTATATAGGCTCCAAAAAAAGAAAGCTATATATACAAAGGAAATATTGAGACAAAAGTAGCTACTATAAATATGCTTAGTGATAATTCAGAGCAAAAAAAAAAATCTTTTAGATAGTTATTCAAAGAGAATATATATTTAAAAAAATTCTCTTAGAAATTTGAAAAAAAGAACCTATGGTGTATAATCATTTTCAATTGTAAAAAAGGTTATAAAAAAGCAAGAGTAAAACTAGAAACTCTAAAGAAACTTTGAAAAATTAAAGCTTATATAAGAAGTAACTTAGCAAATACCTACAAACAAAAAATCACAAGAAAAATCATCAAGCAGTATAAAAAAAGAAAAAGCAAAGCTGAGAGGAAAAGTAGAGCAAAGAGAGAGATTGAAAAAATTTCTAAACAAAGAAAAGAGAAAACTTCTCAATACTCTGTCTCAAAACATATAGCTGCAATAGAAAACAATTTAATATTCAATTAACAAGACAAGGAAAGAATATTAGAAACAAATAAAGACTATATAATGATATGAGATTTACTGACTTAGATAAGAAGATCTCAGGTTTTTAAAACAATACAGCACCTAGGAAGAGTAGTTCATATAGAAATAATTAAAGAACATTATAATAAGACAAAAGCAGAAGTAAGCTTCCTTCCTAATACAACAAATACAAAAGATTTAGCAGAGATATGGTACTTGCCTTTTATAAGAGATTAACTAGTTTGGGTTACAATAAGAAAATATAATCTTGAGGAGTTGAAAGCATATAATACTTTAGCAAAAAATTACTCAACTTGCCAGAAGATACAAATGAAGTCCTTTTATAGAGACAAGTAAAATGTACAGGTGCTAAAGCATTACACATTTTTAGAAACTCTAATAGTAATAGCAAAAAAAATGCAACTGTATACTTTAAAAATAAAAAGAACTGCATAAATAGTACAAAGTTTGCAGTTCTCTATTCTATCACTAGGCTCAGCTGGACAAAAGAGAAAGACTAGATAATAGAGAATAGAGAAATAAATACTGAGAAAAGAAAATATGTCATAGCAAGACATACAAAAAAAAATATAATCAAAATATGCAGAGTTTAAGTTTTTCAGATACTGAATCAAATAAAGACAAAGTATTAGATATTGAAAACTCAGACAAAGAATATTAGTGAAGAGGTGCATACTCTAAAATGAAAACTAAAGAAATTAGAGAAGGAAAAAGAAGAGCTCCTCTTAGCAAAGTATCTAGCAGTACTATAATACCTCAAGAGCCATATAAAAGTTATGAAAACTTATAGACTACATGC
Organism: Scutellospora calospora; assembly: GCA_910592325.1. Taxonomy (NCBI): domain Eukaryota; kingdom Fungi; phylum Glomeromycota; class Glomeromycetes; order Diversisporales; family Gigasporaceae; genus Scutellospora; species Scutellospora calospora. Next base: position 8,325 of record CAJVPM010002349.1, on the reverse strand, counting down.
TGTAGCTCATAAGAAGCCTTGAAGAGAAAACTCAATATATAGAATAGGATACTTCTAATCATTTCTAACAGATGCACTAGTTAAATCAATGATAATAAATAGTAGTGCTAACTATCTTTAGTTAGAAAAGAAAGTAGAGAAAAAAAATAGAGTAGAAGAGAGTAGAGGTATTATAGTAAAAAACTATTGGTTATTAAATATAGCTATATATAATATTAATGAAATCAAAAGCAACTCAGTTAAATTAGAAATACTTTTGGAATAGGCAAAACAAGAAAAAATAGATATGATAAGATCTGGTAATCTTAGTGTAGTAGTTAGGTTGCCAGACTGCTATGCAAGAGGTCTGGGGTTCAAATCCTACTGTTGACAAATTTGAATAATTATCTGGACCTTTGTACTCAACTTACAGTAAACTCTGCTAGTTTCTGAGGGTTACAACTCTGTAAATCACATTGCACCAATATCAATTAGATATTGGAAGTGTGACACAATATTTGAGTTATATTGCACAAATAAAACTTGATAGGATCTACGAGCAGAGGACCTGCATTGTAGAAATTTGAGTTTGGTGAAGTAGTACAGATTTCAACAGTCAAGCTAGTTAACATCTGATCTGATGAAAAATCTGAGTACAAAGGATGTGAGATCAATAGATATGAGTAAGTCCACTATGAAACGCTACATGGTGTTTTGCATTAGCAGCAACACCAACTTGCTTGGTAGCTAACTAGATTGGAAGGATCTACCTCATAAAATATCTAGCTAGAAATTAGAGAACTATATCTGGTAGACAGCCACAGCAAGAACTGAGTTCATATATATATCGACAAGGGTTTAATTCAGGTGAATCTATAAAATAGGCACATGACTACTCTGGTAGGAATTACTTCCGAGGTTAACTAGAGCTCTGCAGCTCACAATACATTGAGCATATGTATCCTGAGAGAACCTAAGCTGTGCAGAGAATGGATCCACAGGTGAACCAGCTGGCTTAAGTAGTTGGTTATAGTAGTGATGTTAGTTTAAGATGGGAGAAAGAGTTAATGATCAGAGTGTTTAAATAGGTAACTCACAGGTGGGTTGCAGGTATAGCAGTATAGTATAGAACCAACAGATAGTCAATCGTCTGTATTGTGGACTACTTAAATTAGACAATGACTAAAGTTATATATGTGGCTTGTTGTACACTCATAATGTAACTGTAAACCTTAGGAAACTGTTCATATGATAGTTCTGTAATAACAAACTAATAAAATTTAATCAGCCAAGGAAGTGGCCTTAATAACAAAAAAAAAAAAAAAAAAAATAGATATGATTAGGATTAATAAAACTAACACAACAGAAAAGCAAAACAAGTTTAGCATAAGTAGATACAAAGATTATTTAGAGATTTGAACAGATGTAGAAGAAAACAAGAAAAAAGAGTCTGGAGTAGGATTAATTATGAATAAAAAAATAAGAAAAGCATCTGAGCTAGGTAAAACAAAACAATGCATACTGTATAGAAGCTTTTTTTATTTATATAAAGTAAAAAGTATAGGTAATAGTAATATATATTTGCTATAATAATCAGAAGACTAGAAAAAATATACAGTAGTAAGTTATAAGAAGAATCTATGATTGCTGAAAGAAAGCTATAAAAATCATAGTATTAAGTGATCTGAATAATATAAGATGCAAAGATCTAGACCAAAATAGAGAATATTCAAAATAAACTCAGAAACTCCTTCTTCTGATTTAGCTAAGTAACTCAGATATAGTGAACATATTCAGAAAATTACACCCATATGAAAAGAAGTTTACTAGATCAAATGATCAGATCAAATCTAGAATTAACTATATTTGGATCTCAAAAAATCTAGCACAAGACCTAATAAGTTGTTAGATAACTAAATTAGATACAATCACAAATAGTGATCATGCAATAGTAAAGGCAAATATAGCAACAGAAATTATGAAAAAATTTAGAACTTCAGCTTGCAATAAAAGGCTAAAGGCAAAAAATAAGTATTTAACTTAGAAAAAGCTACAGAAAAGAACTGAGAAGATTACAAAGCAAAGCTAAACAACATACTCGAGGAGAAGCTAGATAATAAAAAAAGAAAAAGGAAAGATAACTCAAACAGATTAGAAGCAATAAACAAAAATAATTTGTAAGATATAATATTAGTTAGCATCATCAAGTATACTAAAACTACACTACTAGGCAAAAAAGTTGTACTTGAGAGAATCAAGACAAAAAAAAAGTAAATATGAATGATAGCATAAAGAAAGACTTGAAGAAAATTAGAAAAATATATTAGCAATATGCAGTAGGAATTAGTCAATAAATCAATAAACAAATAGAACTAATATCAATTTACAGATAAAGTATTTAAATAAAGAATAAGAAACTGAAATAGAAAAACTCTCAGAAAGAGTATGATCTAAAAGAAGACTTAAAGATCTTAAGACTTAGTAGAAGATCATATATACAAAAGTACAACAAGTAAAAAAAAAAGGAGATAAACCAAGCAGTAGAACAACATTATGAAGCAATACAAGAGAAGCTCAAGCATATGATTGGCAGCTTATTTGAGAGATCTTCTAGACAAGTAGTTATAAACAGAGTTATAAGAAAAGATAATTCTGATATAACTCTACTAAATCAAAAAAATGAAGTTTTAGAAGAAGTGAGAGATCACTTTCAAAAGCAATTTAAAAAAAAAAATACTCAAAGTATAAACATGCCTAAGAGATAGGAAAAAGCTTATAAACCTTTGGAGAAAGTAGATATGAGAATATATGATAGTCTAGAGAATAAAATCTCTGAAAAGGAATAGACAGAAAAACTCAGAAAGACAAAGACCAAATTAGCACTAGGTCCATCAGGTATAAGTTATTTACTAATTAAAAAAACAAGTTCTATAGTACAAAAACTCTTTAGACACCTTATAAACATGTGTATTCATAAAAGAAAAATATCAGCTAAATAAAAGTTAAGCCAACTGTACCCTATTCCTAAAGGAGAAGACTAAAATTTCAATTTATCTAATGTGTAGCTAATAGTTCTGATCAAAACTTTTCACAAGACTATAGTAAAGTAGTAATTTAAAGACTAGGGAATTATAGTAGAACACAATATGCAAAAGAGACCAAATTATGCAGATCTATCAGGCAATAGTACAGCAAGTCTAGTTTATATAATGAACAACATCCTAGAAGATATAAAGCAAAAGAATAATGAACTATAGATTCTGTTTCAAGACATGTATAAGGCATTTGATTCAGTGGGCCTAGAAATGTTTGAAAAATTACTAGAAAAAATAAGATTACAAAAAAAACAACTAGTTTCATCCTGAGCTTCTATAAAAAAAGAAAAATTAAGGTTATAACAAACTTCAGTCTTATAAGAGAATTTGAAGCTAAAGACAGTCTTAATTAAAGTGAAATAATCTCATCTCTAGCCTAGTATATTTTTTATGACCTACTACTCTGTTTAGTTTAAGAAACAAAGAATTTAGGTTATGAAATAATATCAAAGTAGCTAACAAATATTATATACAACCTAACCAAAGAAATATTCTATCAACAAGTAGTTTTAGCTTATGTAGATGATACTATTTGAATTGCTAAGTCTAAAGAGAAGCTATAAGAAATCATCGATATCTTTAATAGTTCTATATAATAAATAATATCAAAATCAATAGCAAGAAATTGGAGCTCATAGCATTAAACATAAACAAAAAGAAGTATAGAGACAAAGACTAATTAGTTATCATTATAGGCAAGAACTAGAACAAGGTTTATGCAAAAAAAGAAACTGATCTAGTAAGATATCTAGAAGTTTGGATCACAAGCAAAGAAAAGCCAAATCTGAACCTAAATATAATAAGAAATAAAGTTAGCAGAATATGCAAAGCAATTAAATAGAAGAAAGTATCTGCAAGTCAGCTAATATATCTGAACAATAGTATGCTCCTACCAAATATCGAATATAGGCTGCAAACAATATTTCTTAACAAGACTATTTGTACCAATTTGCAAAGACCAATTTGGATCTTAATTAAAAACAAATTAAAGTTAGCAAGGTTTACAGCAAACTCTATTTATAGTTATATTAGCTTCATGAGTCTAACATCAATATGGCAAAACCAACTTGTATACTATGTTATGGAACTAACTATATATATAAACTAGCAAGAAGTATTAGGAAAAACCACTAGACTGAGAATTAAAAAAGGGTAGCTACAAAGAAAATACCTAAGCAGACTGATAAGTAAGATTTGTAAACCTAGCAAAACAGCACCTAAGTATAATTTAGCTTTAAAAATACTTCAGGAAATAGCTAAGCTAGATATTAAGATAAAGGAACTATTCGAAGACCCAAGTTTGCTAAATATGAAAAGACTTGAAATTGCAAATTTGCTGAGTAACAAAGAAGTATAAGCCTTTATAAACTTAGACAAAATGAACCTTTTTATGTTCGAACAGCTGATAGACTGCTCAGGAAGCCTACTGTTAATCTGGCAACAATTAAAATATATAAGAAGCATTAAAAAGAAAAGATATATACTAAGCTAGTTCACAAAACTAAAAAAAAACTCTAAAAAAAAAAGACTCAAGAGAAGTATATGACATATATAGAGTTAAAGAGACTAATAGAAGTGTAAGCAAATTACGACCAAAGAAAATCTCAAAAGACAAAAAAAAGATAGAATAGTTCTTATTTAAGATAAAAAGAAAGTTATACTTAGACAAAACTATAAAAAAAACTAAAAAAAGATCAATAGCAACTCATTAGAAAGAAAATAAAGATGTTGTAAAATGTCAGGCCTTTACAAAGTATAACAGATACAAGCTAGAAAGCTTTAATAATAATGATTGTATAATCAGTATTAATTATGAAGAATAGTATCAAGTAGTAAATATACAAAGAAAATAAGAGAATGATTTACTACTAGAAGCACCTATAATAGTATATACTGAATTTAAAGAAATAGTAAAAGATAGCAGCTTTAAACAAGAGCTATACATAGAAATTCTAGCAAATAGTCTTGAATCTACAATTATTCAAAACTCAATAAGAGAAGAATACTTAAAAAAAGATTTATTAGAAGTATGTAAAAGATTAAAAGAGAAGAAAATAATTGAGTACTATACAAATAGAGTATTAGAAAATAATAGTAAAAGAGAGGATGCAAGTAGAATAAGTATAGAATAAGTAGTTAGAGAAAAGGATATAGTAGATAGAAATATTAGTTTTAGTAGTAGTCTAGAGAATTAGTTCTTTTCAATACATGCTGAGCTAGAAGTGATCTGGTTAGCTCTTCTTATAGCACTATGTAAAACTGAAACATATATTTTCACAGATAGCAAAGCTATAATAGAAGCCCTAGAAAGAGATAATACAAACAATAAGATACAAAGCTATTTAAGCTAAAAAACAGAAGTATAATAAGCTAAATTCAAGGATATTGCAAAGCAAAAGACTTAAACTTGATATTGTATAAAGTTAAAGATTATAGCAGAAACAAATGGAATAATTAAGCAGATAGGTTAGCTAAAGAAGGAATGAAAAAATCTATAAGTCTCAACATACTAGAGACAACATCTAGCAATCTAATAGCTATATCTAAATAGAAAAGTTAAGTAATCGAAAAGCCTCTAAGATCTTTTATAAATATTATTATAGCAATAATATATAAAACAGAATAAGCAAATCTAAATAAAATAGCAAAAATTGTAGTTCATAATCAGAATCTTAATTATAATACAGAGTTGAATTAGAAACTTATGTGAGACTTACTTAAAGAATATAAAGCAAAAAATATATCAGCTTAAAAAAGAGCAAGTCTTTTATGTTCTGTATAAAATGCATTAACAAGATTCTACTTACAAAAGATATCTGCTTTTAAAGGAACCCTAAGCTTTACAAAAGTTAAAAATATATAGCATGTTTCTAAAAAGATAAAACTTTCTACTATCTAACAGAATGTAAAATCTATTAAGAAATTTGAGAAAAACTTAAAAAAGAAGTTATACAGCTAACAGGTCTAGAAGTCTTGACAAAATTAGATCTAATATTAAGTGAGATTTCTTTTAAAGAAGCAATTTATAGTACAGAAATAGAAGAAAAAATGAAAAACAGAAAGATATACCTAAGAGGACTCATAAGCATTAAGCAGCTTATAAGCTTAAGCAAAGTAACTCAGTTAAGAAAGAAAGCAAGCAGAATCTTAGTCAGCTTTGTAAAATACTTCTAGGAGTATTTTTTCGAACATCTGTAGAAATTTCATTATGAAGTCATAATTGAGTAAGAAAAAGAGAACCAAATCATGACTAAGGACAAAAAGAAGAAAAAATAAAGCAAAAAAGAAAATGAGAACAAAAAAAATATCTAATCTAGTGATATAGAAAAAGAAGGAATAAAAGAAAAAGAAGAAAGAATACAGAAAAAGATATTGGAAAGGGTTAAAACATGAGTAAGAACTAGAAAAAAAGAAGAATAATTAAAAATTAAAACAAAATAAAGTGATTTTAGTAGTAGCCTCTTATAGATTGGAGGCCTAAAGTCTGTACCTGCAGACTAAAGTTTCTGCAAAAGAAATTGTTATTATAGCAGATCATACTTTGATATCTCAAGGCAGCTAAGTGAGTCTAGAATAGTTGAAGAAGGATATCTTATTATATCTTAGATAGTGTTATAGGATAGATTTTAGCATAATTTATATTATATTTTTATTAGTTATATTTATTAGTATTTTAGTATTATTTCTTATATTTGTATTATTTTAGTATAGATATTTTATAGTATAGAAATTTGTAGAAAATATTTATCTCTAAGTGAAGTCTCTCAAGAAGTATTCAGATCAAAAAATAGTTCTAAGTAACTTCTATATGAGAACTATGACTATATAATAATATAAGTTTCATCTAAAGTTATTATATACAATATGAAGAAAACTCAAGTGATGGCTAATATAATGTAAGAATTACTGTACCAAATACTATGCTACTTACTGTGCTAATCTATTTATAGTGATACTTATATGATCCTAAGTGATACTTGCATGAATACTTAAATAATGTCTAGATAACCTTTTGATAACCTTTTGGTGACCCTTTTACAAAGCTTTACTCAAAGATATAAATACAAGTAGTTTTCCTCTCAAGTTCAATATTCATTCAATCAATTAGTTAATTAATTAGATTCTCTTAAATCCCTTTTTCTAATAATAGATAGAGCCCAAATCCTTTTCCTAATAGTTATAGAGCATAACTACTCATATATCTTACTCTAAACATATTTATCTTTAATAAAATATATTAATTATAAATATTATAAATAAACTGCTACTCTTTAGAGATGAATATGATTCTTTAATGTAATAAGAATTATACTTTTCACTTTGATACTGCTTCTTAAAGTCTCTAAATAGCTATGTTTTTGTTATAGTTAGTATATAAAAAGGCTTAAATTATACTACCTATAATAATATTAAGACAATTATATAAAACTAAATCTACATTAATTTTAAAACTACTTTTTTTGTTATAATTCTAAACTTATTTAGTTACTTATTAGATATCTAAATATGATCTACTATTTCAATATTTTTTTCTAAAATTAGAAGTATAGCTTAATATATTTTCTAATTATAATATATAAAAAGCTACTATTAGCTTATATTAAAAAAGCTTTTATTTGTTTTTAAATTTTAACTATTTTTTGCTTTTCATTTTTAATCTAATTTCTAATCTTATTGCTTGTCTCATTTAAAATTTCTTTATTTTTTTTTACTATAGTTTTTATATTTAGTATTCTTAGAACTATACTATTTTTTTATCTAATATACTTACTCTTTGCTATCTCTTATTTTTTTTCTTTTTTATTCATATATTAATACTTTTTTTTTTTTTTAGTTAGCTATAACTTGTAATAAAATTTTTATAATTTTTTATAAAAGTTTAATCAAAAAATATTTATAAACTAACAAATTATTTAGTTAGCTTTTAAGTTAGAATTTAAAAGCTCTTTAATTTCTTTAATTCAATTTTTATTTATAAGTTTTTGGATATAAAACTTTTTTTTTTAAGTTTACTTTTTACTCTATCTCTAATTTTATTTTTTTTTAATTTTGAATTTGGTATAAATATATTCTATTCTTCTAATAGCTTGATAGAAATACTTGTTAAATATTTTGTTTAAAATATAAAAAACAAATATATATTTGTTCTATTATTTTTTTTTTTTTAAAATTCGGCAGCCATGCCTCAACTTTATTCAAACAGTTTGCGAACAAACTTTTTACATTTGAAGTGAACTCCTAATGTGTCTGA
>CAJVPM010002348.1:0-10030 GCA_910592325.1 Scutellospora calospora | reverse complement strand
GTGATTGGATTTTAATGATTCTTGGCTCATTAGATCCGCCTCAGTGAGCTGATTCCAATGGTATGTGTTTCATCCAATTCGGACCGGTGGATCGAAAGATATTAAGGATTTTGTGCTTTTCCTTAATGTTTTATAGGTCAACAATATATAATAACTACTTATTATGTAGTAATTAGAAAGATCCTTAACATTAGATCTTTTGCTCTAACAACCTATTTGTTTATACTTTAATACTCTAAACAATTCAGAAATTTTTTACTCTAATATTACTTGATCTTTCTACTCAAGCAATTCAGAAACTATATTATAAACTAATCTCTTATTCATTTTTCTAATACTAATAACTCTTCAAAAACTATCTAACAATTAAAACTACATTTTAAGAATTTATATCTTTTATTAAATTACTTACTTTATATACTGATTCTTACAAAACTGCTACTAAACTAACTATTTGCTTTTTTCTCAAACTCTCTAATAATATTTATGACCAAATTTAAAAACCTTATTACTTAAAACTTACTAAATTAAAAAAGCAAAACAATATTCCTAAATATCTTCAAAAAATATCTTATTCATAATATTTCTTATATGCAAACTACTTTAAAATAGGCTATACATATTTATATCTATGTTGTTAATCTGATCAATTATATAATAATAATAGTTTATATTTCTATTAGAATTAGCATAATATAAAGTTAATATTTAGTCTACTTTGTAGACCAAATATAACTACTTATTTAACACAATTATTAATATTCAAATCTAGATGAGTTTTTAATATTCTAGTAGGTTTAGATTGCAGATATATTAAATAGTCTACTATTTATAGTCTGAGTCTTAATTCTAGTATATAAACTTGTAATTTTGAAAAATCTCTTATAGAATTTTGTATAAATTTTAATAAAGATAAAGACAAAACCTCACTTTAATATTAAAAAAAAAATTTTTGTAAGCCAAAATTTTTTATATATAATTTAATAAAGTATTTTATTTTTGAATAAACAAAATTTATATGAGAAATTTAGTTGAATTAGAGTTTAATTTAGACAAAATTCAAATTATTTCAAAATTAAATATTAATATTGTAAGTTATATAACCATATATAAGTTACAAAATATAAGATACTAAAGCAAGCCAATATTAAGATTAATTTTGGCTAGTATTAAGATAAATATGTATACAAATAATGATATTTTTAATTAAAAATTTTAATAGTAAATTATTAATATTATAATCAAAAATATATATTATTATAGATTAAAATATAGAAAATTTATTAAATTACATATAGTGTATATACACATATGATAAAAAAAATAAATTAATTATTAAAAAAAACTATTTTTTAGCTTTAGAGTTAGAGTGAGACTTGATATTTTAGCAAAATATTATATATATATAAAATTTAGCAATAAATTTTTTTTGTTAGAACTACAAAGGCAGTTTATAAGTGAATTTTTAAGATATTATCAAATATTAATTTTTTTCTTTGTTTTCATTATACTATATATTACACTAGATTCTAATTTTTGATTAGTTTTTCTTATACTTTGTATTACTATATATATATATATATAGTATACAAATAAAAATTACCCAAAATATAATATGAATTTTTATTATTATAATTTAATTTAATATTTGTTATACTAAATTAAGTTTTTATTTTACAAATTCTGAAGGTTTTCTTCATAATTCTTTTAGAAATTCTAGTGAAGTAAGATTAATTAGTATATTAGTCTTATAAGATATTGTACTATAAACATTTATTTTTTTTTTTTTTTATTGTTTAAGGCGGCTTACATTGCCAACGAGATTTTATTAGTATTTGCATATGGAATTATAAATTAATAATCCCTACTATTTGTAATTACATGAAGAGTGTACAATAAGCTATATGTACAACTTTAGTCATTGTCTAATTTAAGTAGTCTGCTGCACAGGTAATTAGACCATCTGATTGGTTCTACACTATACTGTCATACCTGTAACTTGCCTGTGAGTTACCTATTTAAATACTCTGTTCATTAATCTATATAGATCCAAACCTAACGTTACCGCAACACCTAACCGCTTAAGCCAGCTAGCTCGTTATGAATCCATTTACCAAAATCAGCTTAGGTCCTCTCGGGATACACTATACTAGATGCATTACTAGTATTGCAGAGCCAGTTAACCTCGAAGCAAACCCACTAGAGCAGCCTGTACCTATTTTACGGGATCACCTAGATTAGACCCTTGTAGATGTTCATACAACCCCAGTTCCTACTGTGGCTCTCCACCAGTTTTCTGTATTCTATTTTCTTGGATGTTTCACGAGGCAGATCCTCCCAATCTAGTTAGCTGCCAAGCCAGGTTGGTATTACCGATCCTCCCTGTAGAACGGATTTATGCGCATCTGACTCGATCTGCATCTTTTGATTATAGTTTCCTTTCTGGATCAAGCGTTGACCGGTGTGACCATCGAAAGCCGTACTACTTCACCTACTCAGGATTTCTACCATGCAGGTCCCCTGCCCGTAGATCCTATCAAGATTTATTCGTGTAACGTTACGTCTCACCAAATGCCCCGTCACACTTCCAATATCCGGATAATATTGGTGCAACGTGATTTACAGGGTTACAACCCCAGAAACGGACAGGGTTTACCGTAAGTTGGATACAAAGGTCCAGGTAATTATTCAAATTCGTCGACAGTGGGATTTGAACCCCAGACCTCTTGCATGGCGGTCTGGCAACCTAACCACTACACTAAGATCGCCAGACCTTGTCATTCTGTGATATTTGTTTTATTGATTCCTAGTATGTCTATATAGTTATCTGCTACCCATTCTATTACTAAATCTAATTTATGACTATTAGCTTTTAGTCTATTAATATTGTGTGTAGCTACTTTTACTGTTATAAAGTCTGATTTAGTTTGATTATTGACTAAATTTTTCTCATACTATTAAGCAAGTTTTCCTTCTTGTTCATGCTAGAATTTCTTTAATTCAACTGGTACTACTATTAGGAGCAGTTTGCTCCTACTCTCTTTATATTAACAAGTTCCTTTTCTAATTGTCAGAGCTATTGCAATATATATTTTAGAGAAGATTCTTGATCTTTTTGATGATCTTGATTTTTGCAATATTTCTTCTGCTTCTTTTTAAGGACAAATAGTTTTCTGATATGTTGTCTGTTATATCTTCACTGTTGCTTAATTCATTTCTAACTGTATCTCTCCAGTTCTATAGTGCTTCTGAGGCTTTTCTCTCTGGTGTACTCTTTGACTCATATATGTTACTTTCTCTGTTATACTCTGTATTTTGTACATATTTGAAGCACTCTGCTTTAGAGTCTAAATCTGATTCTTTTCTTTTTTCTAGGCTTTTGTTGCTTCTTACTTGCATAGTTTTTTGTTTATTATATCCTTTACTAAATACTCCTTTGGCATTGTCTGCCTCACAATTTGTCTATCTTAGCTTGATATTATTGTAATATATTACAAACTTTGAACTTCTTATTAGGTCCTCTTCTAATTCAAAATATACTGTTGTGCTTCTCATTCTGTTATCATTTGTGTTTTTGAAGATATGTAATGCTTTCGCACCTGATCTTCTAACTTATCTCCATAGAAGGATTTCATTTGTATTTTCTAGTAAATTAAGAAGTCTTGTATTAAAACTGTTTCTTGCATATAGTATATTGTGTTTGTTGACTTCTACTGTTAATCTTTCAAGTAAGTGATTACTAAAAGACAGACACTATATCTCATCTAGAAGTCTTTTGTTGTATGTATTTTCTTTGAATTCTACTATAGCTTTGGTTCTGCCTATAGAGCTTCTTATTATTTCAATATATTCAATTCTTCCTATACATCATACTATTTCAAAGATTTGAGATCTCTTCATTCTATTAGGTAAGTCCCATATAGTAATCTTGTTTAAATCATTTTTGACTTCTTCAAAAGATGTTACTTGTCTTCTAGTAGACAATTCATCATTTTTGCTTTTATAAATATTAGTATTTTCATTTCTACTTCTGCATATATATTTGTTTTCTAGTTCTGATCTTGCTTGCTTTTCTAATTCAACTCTTGTTTGCTCTTCTCTTTTTCTTATTCCTTCATATATAGTATAATTCTCTTTTCTTTCTTCTTTGAGTATTACTTTTGATTTTGAAAAACTTACCTTCTCAACTAATTGCTTAGAATTACTTTTACCTCTCTTGGTTTCTTTCCTGTTTTAGTTGTTAATTTCTGTTATACTTGAGTGATTTGCTTCTGGATTCTTCTCTTTCTTTATTAATCTGAACTGTTTATGTTCTTCTTTTCTTTCTGCTAATCTTTTTTGCATATCTTCAAAACCTTTCTTACAGTCAAAAATTAGTACACACCATAAGTTTCTCTTAGAAAACTCCTTATATATTTTTTTAACATGAGAGTTTCCTCTTAGTAGCCATTTTAGTAACTTTGCTTGATGTTCTGTATTATCTCCTAGTACATTTGCTGCTGAGACTTTTGCTTTAATTTCTTTTATATTTTCATATCTTTCTTCTCTTGGTACCATATACTATTATCTAGTAATTTTGTTAGATCTAATATATCTTCATGAGTTGTTTTAATTCCTTTCATACTCTTTGTTATGTTTCTAGTTGTAGTTATTGCTTTTGTTTTACATTGAGTTTCAACTGAGGTTATTTCTACTTCTATAAGCTCTACTCTAGGTAATTCCTTTATGTTTGTTGTTTCTATACTCATTTTATTTACTTCTAGTTCGTGTTTATTAGGATAATTGTTTATCTTATTGCTTTCTTGTTTTAGAATATATTCTACTTTCTCAATCTCTTCATGCATTGCTACTCTTCTAATTACTTTTCTCTATTCTCTTGCTGCTGTAACTACTTCACTTTTTACTCCTATTATTTCTGCTACTATCTTGTCTATATGTTCTTCAAATCCTATTATTGACTTGCTTGCTTTGGCTAAAATTTCTTTACCATATTCCTTAGCTATTTTCTTAGTCATTCTCATCATCTCTTCTTTATTCTACATCTTCTTATTGACTAATTGGTCTATATATTTAATGCTGTCTTCTATATATATTACTGAGAGCTAATCTTCTATTTGAGATTTTTTAAGTGACTTCATCTTTTTTCTAAAATTCTCTAGGTTTTTTCCTCTTTGCTAGTGAATTGTTCAGTTTTGGTTATGCATATTTGATTTCTAGTTGGTGCTACATGATATATAAAATTAATCTAAGATGCATTTGTTTGTTTACCTCTTTTCATGTGATTATGTTACATGAAGTGATCTACAGTACAGAGTATTCACAATTCCCACTTTTTGTTGTAAAAAAGTTTTTGATACACTAAATTATGTTTAATCTACTTCTAGCCTTTCTGTTTTCTTTTTGCCTTCTTTTTCTTTAACTTAGATATATGTAATTTTGTAGTCTCTTCTCTTTTTCTTAAAGGCTCAACTATTGTTTCTTAATAAAAAATTGGTATTTTTTAAGTTTTTTCTTCTGCTTCAAAAATGGTCAGAATGATCGATGGAGAGAGTAGTAATTTTGAATAGATATATTATTAAGGTTGAGATTAAGATAATTAATACTTATATTGTTATTAGATATTAATTGAAGTTGAGTAATTAATATTAAGTTTTGAGTTTTTTTTTGGTATATTAAGAGTATATTCTTTGTAAGTTGAGGATACTATATTTGAGAGAGCCACTCATTTATATAAAGAATAGATATTTTTTTAAGTAGAGAGTTTGAGTTAAAAAGATATTCTAAGTTGTTACTACTTGTATTAAGAAAAAGTTTTTCTAATGTTAGTGAATTTAGTAGTTGTGAGTTTGTTAGAATATCATTATTTGTGTTTAGTAAGAGGTTTAGTAGTTGTTTAATATATTTTGTAATTGTTGAAGAAAGTTTTTTTGAGATTTGTTTAGTAAGAGAAATAATTTGAAGTAGATATTCAAGAGATAGTACTAATATAGAGTTGAAAAATGAAGTAATTTGTTTAGACAAAAGTTTTTTAAACTTAATTAGTTTTTAAAATTATTAGATTTTGTTTGTAATTAATCTAAGAGTTAGTTTTATTGATCCTTGGCTATTATAGTATATACCAAAATATCTAATGATTTCTTCAGTTTTGTAAAAATAGATTTGTTGGTTGTTAAAAAGAATTTGAGATATTGAATTTAGTTTGTTTTTGAGTTTATATGTAATAGATCTGATTTTGTTAGATTGACTTAGATATTGTTTAGTTAATAGAGTTTTAAAACATCATTTAAGAGATTTTAGAGGTCTGTAGAATTTTTGCAATACTATACTATATTATCTATGAAGGCAAGAGAAGAAATTGTGAGGAGTTGTGAGTTATAACTGAAGATTTGGTCAATTGAGAAAAGAGATTTAATTTAAAGAAAACTATTTTAATATTTATTATTAATAAAAGTTAGTATTAGATTATAGTAAATTTTTTAGAAAAGTAGTGAATATGTTTTTCCTTATTCTATGTCTAAATAAAGATTAATTGGTTCTGTAAAACTATATATAGTAATAATTCTTGCTTTTTAGTTTGAGTAAAGGTTATATATTAGGTTTAAAGCATTTTGTAGAATACCAATTCATTTGCATGTATTAATTAAACAATTGAGATTAATTTTGTCAAAGGCTTTAGATATATCCTAAAATAGTATCTATGCTTCTTGTGTTGTATTTTTGTAGTATTCTATTGTATTATATAGGATTTGAATAAGTATATGAGTAGAAGAGTTATTTTTTTTTTTTTTATTTTTTAACAAGCTGTCCGCAGATTTTTATTAAGTATTATTTTCAAGTTACATTTGTTAGTGAGGATACAATTAGCTACATGTACAATTTTAGTCATTATCTATTTACAGGTTCTGCTATATAGGTTACCTACTAATTGCTATATCTAGTATCTGCCTATAGATATTCTATTTAAACCCTCTGGTATTACAATAAAACTCTATTTTTAACCTAATATTTATATATCTATGTTAATCTCATGCTGCCTTATTTGAGGACTACTCAGACCAACTTGCGCCTCAAATTGTCTTCATAGGACTAGACTCTATTACAAGGTACCTACTTACATTCTATTCTAGTAGAGGCTTGTAGATGACCCCAATTATACTGTGCTATATCTCAATTAAGCTAACATATACCTTTATTGGTGTTCGTACAAACTTAGTTCCTTCTGTAGCTTTCTACCAGATTAGTCTAGTTCTTCTAAATATTTCATAAGATAGATCCTTCCAAATCTAGTAAGCTACTAAGCTGAGTTGGTATTGCTATTCGTATAATATTATATCATATTTGACTTTTCTATTATACTATGAACTTACTTGCATTCACTTAGTCTGCATTCTTCATATCTAGACTTCCTCCGGATCAAGCATCAAGCCAACATGCCTGTCAAAATTCATACTATATCACCTAACTCAGGATTTCTACTATGCATGTCCCCTGCTCATAGATCCTATCAAGATTTATTTGTATAACATTATATCATACTTGACTTTTCTATTATGTTTTCAATACCTGATTGATATTAGTACAACATGATTTACAGGGTTATAACCTTAGAAATGAACAGAGTTTAGGTAAGTTAAATACAAAAGTCTGAGTAATTATTCAAATTCATTGACAGTGGGATTTGAACTCTAGACCTCTTACATAGTAGTCTAGCAATCTAATCACTATACTAAGATCACTAGACCCTAGAAGAGTTATTAGTAGCTGCAAAATTTAAATTGCTGAGTAAGTTAAACTTTAATAGGATTTAATTAAGGTAATTAGTAAATATTTTTGTTAAGTATTTTTTTAGAGATTCTATGAGAGAAATTGGTCAGATTTAATTAACAGTATAGTCCCATTCAGACTTTTTAGGAATAAGAAATATGTTTAAAATTTTCCATTCTGTTGATATAGTTTGAAGTTAGAGGCATTTAGACAAAAAAAAGCAAAGTATGTTAAGGCTTTTGGAGTTTAGATTTTTTATATATTTATAATTTAGTTCTGAAGGGCTTGCAGCTTTTTGGTTTAGAAGTTGTTTAATAGTATTTTGTAATTCTTCTAAGAATATATTATCTAATAAGTTTTAAAAGAATTTTTTATTTTCAGAGTTTGGTTTATATAGATTATAAAATTCTGATTCAGAGGTAATAAGAGATGAAGGAAGTTCTTAAAAGTATTCTTAGAAGTATTGTTAAAGTACTTTTTTAATTTTAATTAGATTAGTAAGGAGTGAGTTTTGTAAATGTAATCTGTTAATTGAAATAGTGTTATTAGCCTTTTTTAAGATTTTTCTATAGAAAATTTTAGGGTTTTGTAAAAAGTTAAAGTTCTTTTCTTTAAGTTTGAGTTCAATTTCTGCTGAGGTTTAATTGTAAAGTTCATTTTTAATAAGAGTTTTAATATTTTTAATTTCAAGTTTTAGAAGTTGAAATAATATTAGATATTTATTAAATTCTGATAATAAGATATTAAAAGGAATAAGAGTATTTAGTAAGTATTTGAATATATATTTTGAGTATTGAAGAAATAAATTTGGAGTATTAAATTTCTTTTTCTATTTAATAAGATATTTATATTAAGGATAATAAGGAGAGTTGAGAGATTGTTAAGTTTGAAGTTTTGAATTTGTTTTAGATTTTTTTGTAGAGATATATTTGATTACTGTTTTGTGAAGTATTTTGTTTAGTTTGTACCAAATATTATTTATATCTGAAAGATTATAGATTTATAAGATTTGTTTATGAAGTTGTAGGATTTTTTGTTCAGTTGTATATTAGTAGTTTAAAATTTGTTGAATAGTAGATTTATTCTAAAAGAAGAGTTTTCTAGAAGATTAATTTTGTAAGTTTTGTTAGAAATAGGTAAGAGTAATTTCTAAAGAAATGATATTGTGATCTAATTCTAAGTAGGTATATAAGTAGATATATGCAAAATTAAGAAAAGTTATATGAATATTTGTTTATATTTGATTGATACAACTTTGAATTCTTTGTAATTATAGATATAAAATTTGGTTTAAGAGTAGAATAAACAGAAGGTATCATAGAATTAATTGTTTTTAAAGTATTTAAGTAAGTTATTTTTAGAAGTTCTTGATTTTTTTACTGAGAAGTAATCTATTGAAAGATTTGATATACTATTAAAATCTTTTATAAGAATTAATTTGTATTTGGTTTCTTTAATTAGTTTTAGAATTTTGTTGTATACTTTAATTTTTAGTTGTTTCTTTTCTTGTGTAAAAAAGTAGATTTGTAGAAATCTAATTTGAAGGTTTTTAAAGTAAAAGTCAATACTAATTAAATAGCCTTTGAATTCTGTTATTTTTCTAATATGTTTGGCTAGATCATTTTAATAAAAAATCTAACTCTAGTATAATAAGAGTTTTTATTTGAACTTTAGAAGTTTTTGTAGTTGTTTAATTTTTGAAAAAGTAGTGATAGTTTTGTATTTTTTAAAGAAAGATATATTTCAGATAAACCTAAAATATCAATATTGTTTTTAGTAATAAAATTATATATTAGTTTTTGTTTAGTGTTAGCTAATCTATTAGTGTTTAGAGAATAAATTTTGAGTTGATAAGAGAAGTTTTGAGTAAAAGTTGAATTTAGGATTTGAAAATTATTATTTGTTGATTTAAGAAATATATTATAGTATTGATTAAGTTGATCTGATTTAATAAAATAATAATTTTTAAATAAGTTCAAGATAAATATCAACTTCTTCTATTAATCCTTTAATTACTTTTTTTTAATAAGAAAATCTGACTTGTAAAAATACTTTTTTATTATACTGTTACAAGTAGTGTAGCTTTCTTAATACAACACAAGTAATATAAGATACGGAAGAAAGGCTCTCAATAGTGTCCAAGTAGAATATTACTTCACTATAGCAGTTCATTACAAAGTTAATAAAAAAGCAAAGATTATACTTTATTTAAGATACAATATCGATAATACAAGACTATCTATTAGTTTCTGTGCTAAGAGAATTC
>CAJVPM010002347.1:0-10031 GCA_910592325.1 Scutellospora calospora | reverse complement strand
TATTATATTTTAGCAAAATATGTATTATTAATTAAATATACTAACTATCGTTATCTTTAAAGGTTATTAATGAAAATCCTAATATTATAATAAATGAAATGGTTCAGACTATTATTTTGCGAAAACGAGGATTTTTCAAGATATTTACGATTTAATAAACATTCTCAAATCTGTTAAAAATATGATTGTTTTTTTAGAAAAACAAGATGCAAATCTTGCTGATTGTTTTTTTGGGCTTGCACAACTTGGAGCGGCTATCAAAACAATATCAGAAATTGAACACAAAATATTTCGCTATCATTGTATAAAAGTTTTTAATTCTTACTTTAAAGAGTTTGACTTTGATGAGCATTTACTTGCTTATTACTTGCATCTAGGATATCATGGCAAGTATAATTTAAATTTATATAGTACGTATTTATATTAAAGTTTATAATTTAATGAATAAATATTATAAAAATTTATTAGGTATTGGTATTGTTGAAGGTCAATTTTTACGAATTAGTACTACTGCAGCTGCAATATGACAACAAATGATGAAAACCAATAGTATCACTATAATATTAAAAAAAAACAAACATATTAAACAAATAGCAGGCCAAATTTTAATAGCACAATTACGTGATTATCATGTTCAAAAGGCACCTTATAATACATCTTATACAGTTAATGTTGATAGTTCTCAAATATAGTAAGAAACTTGTGAATCAAAATTTCCATATCTTCGATTATTAGCTATCAAATTGTTTTCTGTTTCACCACATGCAGCTAGTTGTGAGTGAGTTTGGTCAATTTGTGATTGGATTTATAGACAACGGCATACAAACCTTTTAATTAAAAATTTAGATGCAATTGCTCAAATTCGTTCATACTATATTGCAAACAATAAATTTGAATTACCACGTTATAGTATAGACAAATCAGCAGAGGATATTAGGAAAATACTATATGATGCTGACCTTTATGAAGAAAGTGATGCAATTACCTTTGAGCAAGTGATAATGAATGCTAATATTAATCAGTCTAGTATTGACGATGATGATGATATTGTTTTAGAAGAGTTTTTTGAATTAGAAGAAGCTTTAGATTTATCAAATTTATCATTTTTGTCAGAAGCAAGTAAGCAAACTGTAACAGATATAGATGATGACATTTTAGAGGCAGGACCAAGCGACTAGTTAGAAAAATTCAATCAAGAAGAAAATTATGATCTAGCTGAATTAGGAGAAATGTTTTTGAACTATAATTAGAAGTTTTTTCTCACGCATATATGTGTATATTTTTTTTTTCGTACATGTTTGTACATTTTTTTTTTTTTATACATATTTTTGTTCTTATATATATTTTTTTCTTGTATGGTTTTTTTTTGTACATGTACTAAGTTTTCTTGTGCATGTTTTATTTGAAATCTGATATAAAACTTGTTAATTGACCTTATAGAAGTGCAATAACAAAACGAAATGAATTTTGACTCTACATAGATATCTATATGCAACATGCAAAGCATTATTAATAGTATGATATTTTTGCACTGATGCATTTGACTTTTATTTAATTTATCATTAAAATTCGATGCCAACTTTTGTTATTTTAAACACATATTACTTATTCTTACAAGGTAAATTCTTTTTTCTTATTTATTTCTTTAATATTCATAACTGACCACTTTTTATTTATCTTATAGTGACTGAATTGTGATTAATTCACTTTATCTTAAATATTAATTCTTTCACATTAGTCGCTACTTTAAATAAAATATTCGAGCCAGCAATCTCAACATTATGTTATTGATTCATTTGTTAGTTTTTGAAAAATTTTCTGTAAGTATAATGACAAATTTTATTTACAGCTGTTTTCAAAAAGGTGTGAACAACAATTTCTATATACCTATGCAGAAAATTGAAAAATTAGAGAATTCATGCTTTGAAATTCTAGAAATCTGAGAAATTTTGTTAAGCATCTGTTCACACCTTTTTGAAAACAGCTGTAAATAAAAAACTGGTATCGTACTATTATATTTAAATTTAATATTTTTAACAACTACTGTATCTTATCTTCGAAACTTCAAACAGATCTAGATCTTTTCAGCAAATTTATAATGCAGCTACTATAGTACTACAATAAGTGTAGTACTTGTTTACTTAGATCATCTATCGATTCAGTTTACTGATTTTATAGTATTTTAGAATCCGATTGATAATTCTTACTAAGTATTAGCAATACTGATCAAATATATTTGCATTGGTAGCTGGAGTTGAGGTTCACTTATTATCAAAATACGCTGAGTTGGAAAACGTTAATATAACACACAATGTTGAATATTGTTATGGAAATAGAATTCGCTATCAAATATGGGTGACTTCAATGAATATTATACTTGTAACTGGATCTAATTATGTAAACGGAATTTAAGTTGAAAAGTATGAACGTAAGGCATTTATACACTATCATATATATACTAAAATAAGTAATCTAGTCGAATATTTGTACCTAGTAACTGGAATTGAGGTCGATAATCAAATACCTGCGAGATAGAAACGCTATAATCTAGTATTAGATGTTGTGATAGATCTGAAAAAAGGTGAACATATGAAATTCATTCATACACATATTTTATCGTATAATAATTGGTTCTACACTGCTAATTATATTAATACGAATAGAAATAAATATAATTTGAATTGCAGAATTAATATTTCAAGTGCGTATATCAATAAAATTAGGTAATTAGAAATTAAACTTAAATAATGGATTAGGAGGTAAATATTTTTAAATTATTAAAAAGTAATAGTAAAATATTTATTAAATTAGTTACTAATATCCGTTTTATCCACAGTTACCTAGAAGCCCTAACCCCCCACTCTTTATAAAACTTGAAAATTTTAAGAAATTCCATATCATCTAAAATCAGAATTAGCAGAATCAACCAACTTGTAGAAATTATAATAATTGAAGTGCAAAAGGATTCATACAATATTTTTTAATATCTATTTGTGATATTAATTGTAATGAATAAATGTAATTTTCTATTCATATGTAATTTAAATTAATACTACTTAATTTAAAATTAATAAATTAAATACAGTATAGTAAAACTAATCGTATATTGCATTGAAAGAATAAACTTTAAGCAATTGTTTATTATCAGAAAATAAAACATTATAGAAGTCAAAAAAGATTAGTATAAGGCATTCAAATAGTATCATTATATTTACTTATCCTTATATCGATATGTATTAAATGGTTTTATATGATTCTCACGACACCTAGTTCTTAGCAAAATTGGGCTAGCCTAATTTCAAATTTATCAAGCCTTAGTTGCGAGAAATGAATACCACCATTTTAATAATGGTTTAAATTTTTAGCATTAGCTTGGGATTTAGATTTAGAGATTTAGGCATTAATTTGGGATTTAGGCACTGGTTTAGGTTTTGAGAAAATCATATTGGTTTAGGGTTTTAGCATTGATTTGGGATTTTAGCAC
This sequence comes from Scutellospora calospora, assembly GCA_910592325.1. Taxonomy (NCBI): domain Eukaryota; kingdom Fungi; phylum Glomeromycota; class Glomeromycetes; order Diversisporales; family Gigasporaceae; genus Scutellospora; species Scutellospora calospora. Next base: position 6,547 of record CAJVPM010002347.1, on the reverse strand, counting down.
TGGTTTGGGATTTCAGCATAAGTTTAGATTTCGGAAAAATCATGTTAGTTTAGGGTTTTGCTACTAGTTTGGGATTTAGGCATTAATTTAGGATTTCAGCACTGGTTTAGGTTTCAGAAAAATCATATTGGTTTAGGGTTTTAGCATTGATTTGGGATTTTGACACTGGTTTGGGATTTCAGCATTAGTTTAGATTTCGGGAAAATCATATTGGTTTAGGGTTTTAGCATTGATTTGAGATTTTGGTACTGGTTTGGGATTTCGGCATTAGTTTAGGTTTGGGAAAATCATATTGGTTTAGGGTTTTGTCATTGGTTTGGAATTTAGGCATTGGTTTGGGATTTAAGTACTGGTTTGGGATTTGGGATCAGTTTGGGATTTCAGCATCAATTTGGGATTTCAGTACTTGTTTGGGATTTTGGTACAAGTTTAGGGTTTTGCAACTTATAGCCAAAATTCTAAACGTTTCGGCCTAAGAAAATAGGTTTCAGAACCTAACTCGAGTCGAAAACCTTGTAAATTCTAGATTTAAGACAAATAAAGCTATATACTAGTTTACAAAGCTTTTTTAGTTCAATTTTTTTGAAAGACTTTAGAAGTTCTAATATAAAATAATATTGAATAAGAAATCATATATAAAATCCTAGTAAAAAGAATGATTTTTGTCTAATGCTTACTATAATTAAACCTAGTAAAATCCAAATAAAAAATATTTTATATATTCTTTTATTTTTATATATAATTTTTTTAATAAAAATATTTTATATTTTACTAAATAAAGTAAATTTAATTTATTAAAAATTATCAATCATACAATACAGACTTTAAAATCTCAATATATATGTAAAAAAAAAAATATATAACCAGAAGAAAATTCGCCAATAAAGCTAAGAACTATAAAAAATTTTATAATGAATACCAAAATTTCTGAAAAAGACATCTATAAAATTCACTAGTAAAATATCGAAAGACCTAAAAATCAGTTCAAATACAAAAAAACCTAAAGAGTATACTAGTAAAATACAGAAAGACCAGAAAAATTAAAAAAACCAGAAGACTAGAGGAGACTACAAAAAATTTCATCAGAAATTACTAAAAGACCTGAAGACAAAGAAAATTAATTAGTAAAATCTGGAAGAACAGTAAAAAAAACCCAAAAACACAAATTTAATTATCAGAAAAGTCAAAAGACTAGGTGAGATCACAAGAAATTTCACCAAAAATCATTGAAAGACCTGAAGACAAAGAAAATTAATTAGTAAAATCTAGAAAAACAAAAAAAAAAACAACACAATTAAAATTACCAGAAAAGCCAGAAGACCAGGAGAGACTACAAAAAATTTCATCAGAAATCAGTGAAACAATGAAAATTAATTAGAAGAACAGAAAAAAAACTCAACAACACAATAAAAATTACTAAAAAAGCCAGAAGACTACAAAAAATTTCACTAGAATTATTGAAAGACCTAAAGAAAAGAAAATTAATTAGTAAAATTCAGAAGAATAGAAAAAATCCTAACAATACAATTAAAATTATTAGAAGGTTAAAAGACCAGAGGAGACTACAAGAAATTTTACCAGAAAATCACTGAAAAACCTAAAGATAATAAAAATTAATTAGTAAAATTTGAAAAAACAGAAAAAAACCAATAACACAATTAAATTACCAGAAAAGCTGAAAGACTACAAAAAATTTTACCAGAAAATCGCCAAAAGACCTGAAGACAAAGAAAATTAATTAGTAAAATTCAGAAGAACAGAAAAAACCTAATAACACAATTAAATTACTAGAAAAGCCAGAAGACCACAAGAAATTTCACTAAAAAGACCTGAAGACAAAGAAAATTAATTAGTAAAATCCAGAAGAACAGAAAAAAAAACCTCTAACAATACAATTAAAATTACTAGAAAGCTAGTAGACCAGGAGAGACTACAAGAAATTTTACCAGAAATTACTGAAAGACCTAAAGACAAAGAAAATTAATTAGTAAAATCCAGAAGAACAGAAAAAAAAACTCCAACAACATAATTAAAATTAGCAGAAAGTCAAAGACCAGAGAAGACCATAAGAAATTTTACTAGAAAATCACTAAAAGACCTAAAGACAAAGAAAATTAATTAGTAAAATTTGGAAGAACAGAAAAAACTCAATAATACAATTAAATTATCGGAAAAGCTAGAAGACCACAAGAAATTTCACCAGAAAATATCAAAAGACCTGAAGACAAAGAAAATTAATTAGTAAAATCTGGAAGAACAGAATAAAAATGCAATAATATAATTAAATTATCAAAAAAGCTAGGAGACTATAAGAAATTTTACAAGAAATCGCTGAAAAATCTAGACAAAGAAAATTAATTAGTAAAATTTGGAAGAACAGAAAAAAAACTCTAACAATACAATTAAAATTACCAGAAAGCTAGAAGACCAAGGGAGACTATAAAAAATTTTACCAGAAAATCGCTGAAAGACCTGAAGACAAAGAAAATTAATTAGTAAAATTCAGAAGAATAGAAAAACCTAATAAATAATTAAATTACTAGAAAAGCTAGAAGACTACAAGAAATTTTACCAGAAAGACCTGAAGATAAAGAAAATTAATTAGTAAAATCAGGAAGAACAGAATAAAAATGGAAGACTACAAGAAATTTTACCAGAAATTACTGAAAGACCTAGACAAAGAAAATTAATTAGTAAAATTTGGAAGAACAGAAAAATACTCTAACAATACAATTAAAATTATCAAAAAGCTAGAAGACTAAGGGAGACCACAAGAAATTTCACTAGAAAATTGCTAAAAGACCTAAAGACAATGAAAATTAATTAGTAAAATTCAGAAGAACAAAAAAAACCTAATAACTACAATTAAATTACCAGAAAAGCTAAAAGACTACAAGAAATCTTATCAAAAAATATCGAAAGACCTGAAGACAAAGAAAATTAATTAGTAAAATTCAGAAGAACAGAATAAAAATGAAAAACTACAAGAAATTTCACCAAAAATCATTGAAAGACCTAGACAAAGAAAATTAATTAGTAAAATCTAGAAGAACAGAAAAAAACCTTAACAATACAATTAAAATTACTAGAAAGCCAGAAGACCAAGAGAGACCACAAGAAATTTCACTAGAAAATTGCCAAAAGACCTAAAGACAATGAAAATTAATTAGTAAAATTTGGAAGAACAAAAAAAATATAATAACTACAATTAAATTACTCTAAAAGTTAGAAGACCACAAGAAATCTTACTAGAAAATGTTGAAAGACCTGAAGACAAAGAAAATTAATTAGTAAAATTCAAAAGAACAGAATAAAAACATAATAATATAATTAAATTATCAGAAAAGCCAAGAGACTACAAGAAATTTCATTAGAAATTACTGAAAGACCTAAAGACAAAAAAAATTAATTAGTAAAATCCAGAAGAACAGAAAAAAAAAAACTCTTAACAATACAATTAAAATTACCAGAAAGCCAGAAAACTACAAGAAATTTTACTAGAAAATCATTGAAAAACCTGAAGACAATGAAAATTAATTAGTAAAATCTGAAAGAACAGAAAAAACCCAATAAAAAATTTTTTTACAATAGTTGAATTATTAACCCACTAGATTTAAAGAGCCTATAATATTAATTATATTTTTAACTAATCAATAAATTTCTATTGTGACAATTTCAGATATGATATTTGTGAGATTCAAAATCTGCTCTACTTTAACTGACCCTCTAATTTGACAAGTTATCTATTAATATGTAACTTAAACAAAATAACAAACATGTATATTACTATTATGTAGATGATCTAATTAGGATTTAACTTCTAGATGAGTTTAATATTAGAGATATATGTTCTTGTTTTTATATAGCATAATATTTTTATATTTGTTACATTCTTTTTTTCTTTATAGTAATTAGAATGTTTATTTCTTTTTCTTTTTTCTTTACTTTTTTACTTGTAAGAGTTTTTTAATCTGGTAGTAAATTTTTTCCTTATAAGCTTAGTTCATATAATTAGCTATATTTTATTATATGTAATAATTTTTATTTTTAACTTAGACTAGATATTAATAGTTTGTAATTTAGTTTTAATTAGATTAGAAGCAATCTAGAACTTTGTTAAGGTATAAAAGAACCTATTGTTGATCTAAAGAAACTACTCTACTTAGATAAGATACCTTTTAGGGAGATAAAAACTTTCTGTAGTAGATTGTATCTGAGTAGTACAAAACAAGCTAAGTGAATTCAAGGTTACAAAAGTAGGATATATTAGTAGTTTAAAATATTAGTTTTTTTTTTATTTTTGTATTATAATTTTTATAAATCTTTCACTAATAAACTAAGGGTAAGTTAAAAAAAAAAAAAAAAGTAATCAGATACTCTGTAACCTGAGTTAGGTTTAAAAATTTAAAGTTGTATAACTTATAACCTATCTTAAATAACTCTCTTCCTAATATATAATTTATTTTGAGAATTTGGAATCTATAATATCGAGATTATATTATAGACTAAATAATAAACAAAATACATAACTTTGTTTACTATATGAGATCATATATCTACAAAGTATTTCTAAAAATAAAAGGAGTAAACAATGCTGATCTTTTGTAGAGAAGAATTTAGATTCCTTATTTTTGTCAAAAAAAAATAGAAAACTAGAAGAAAAAAGCTTGTAATAGAATATTGTTTTCTAAGATCCAAAGGAGTATAGAAACAAAATAATTTATTGTCTTCTATTCTTAAGTCTTCTTTTACTAACTTTGTTAACAAAGAGCTCTTTTTATCTCTTTATTAAAATTTTTTATATAAAAGCTCTATCTGCTAGTTATCTTATATAATATTACTTCTAGCTTGTATTGTTATAAAATAGGTTTTAGCATATTTCTAAATTATTATACTTTTATATTATTTAGATTTAGTTATTATTATTTTTCTTAATAACTTATTAGCTAAAATTAGATTTAGATTTTACTATTAGATTCAGCTCAATTAGATCTTTTAAACGAGCTATATTTTATATCTATAAGACTCATAGTTGTTAAGTTATCTTACAAACAACTTTAGTATAATTTATAGTTTTTACAGTTTTTACAGTTTTTACAGTTTTTACAGTTTTTACAGTTCTTACAGTTCTAACAGTTCTTACAGTTCTTACAGTTCTTACAGTTCTTACAGTTCTTATAGTTCTTATAGTTCTTATTACTAGTTGTAAAAAGCTATATAAACCTTCCTTTTTCCTTTTGCTCCAACTTAAATTAGTTCTCTACAATCTCCTATTTAATAAATAGTAAAATCAGTTCTGTAGCTCTTTACAGTTCTCTAATAAAGTTCTAAGTTCTCTATTAGTTCTTTAATAAATATAATCTTTAGCTTTAAAAATAAACTTCTCTAATGAACTGCCATAGTGATGTAATATTCTACTTAGACACCGTTGGGAGTTTCCCTTCTGTGTCTTATATTACTTGGGGTGTATTAAAAAGGCTACACTACTTGTAACATTTTGGTGCCTTCTGGTGAAATCATTAAAAATTAACATTTATAGGACCTCTCTTTTACTAAAAGAAGCTTCTCTTTCTCTCCTTTGCTGATCCCCAAAACCAAAGAAGCCTCTCTCTCAAATTCTTTGATGATCCTCTACTTATATTACACAAACTCTAAGAAAGACCCATGGTGTTCCAGTAACGATCTAGGTTACACAGAAAATGAAATACAATCCTCTAAATCTAGGAATACCAAGTTGATATAATATAACTTTTATAAAAGTATATTGAAACCCAGAGAAGATTATACTTATAACTATTTGAAAAATTGAAGCCTCCAAGAACTTTGCTATTGATATGAGCAGACACAGATAAATATTATACAAATAAACTATCGGAATTGTAGTACATCTCAAGCTCTAAAAGAAAATCCAAAGAGAACCTTCCTCAAGAACGATTTATAATTGTATATCGTATTCACTAATATCTCTGCGAATACTAAACGTAGGAAGATGAAACACATACTATGTACTCGCAAGAACCTCCTCTACAACTTTCATTATGGTATATATTAGTACGAAAATGCTTCTCTGACCCATAAAATGGCTCCGAATGATTCTATCAGCATTTTCAAAATGATTTTCTTAAAGAAGCTTCCAAGAAAAGAAGAGAAATATAGTTCTAGTGATTTACAAAAATCATTATATCTCGCTCCCTACTAAACCAATTTTAACATTTCAATATGCGTTAGAATCGTAAGGACTTGGTCTACAACTTTACTTAAGACACCAAGTCAAGATTATATAGTATAAATATGCCTCCAGAATAGCTTTTGTGAAATTGATCTGCAAAGTATCTTTTTCCTTACTGTGCCACATAGGCGAAAATTTTTAGAAATTTTTCCTACCTCCTACATAGTAGATGACCTCTACAAAACTCATTACTTTTAGGTTATCTCATATCTATAGTTACTAAAGAAAGTGAGTTTTACAGACTAAGATGCAACCAAACTCTTAGATATCTCATAGAATTAAAACAACTTTACCTTAGACATGTGACTTAGACATGTT
>CAJVPM010002346.1:0-10032 GCA_910592325.1 Scutellospora calospora | reverse complement strand
TTATTAAAATGTGGTAATTATATTTAAATATTGTCTATTACCAGTAATTAAGAAAGATTTGTACTATATTTTACAATTAGTAAAAAATATAATTGACTGGTAGAAAAGTAGTATCGTTTACTCTATAATATATTATTAAAATGTGGTAATTATATTTAAATATTGTCTATTACCAGTAATTAAGAAAGATTTGTACTATATTTTACAATATATTTCCTAGTAAAAATATAATTTTTTTGACCAGTGAAGAAAAGTAGCCTACTTGAAAATTATAACGTATTCAATGTTATACTTTGAAAAAGTGGCGAAGGAAAAAAATCCGAATTCGGGAAACAAGAGAGTTGACGTGTAACACTGGTAAAAAGTGGTATTTTTTTACTAGATAATATATAATTAAAATATGGTAAATACAGTATATTACCCAGCAATTAAGTAAAGATTTGTACTATATTTTACAATATATTTCCTAATTAAAATATAATTTTTTGACCAGTGTAATTTGATTGAATTCGATTTCTCTAACATAACCACTACGGGTAGTGTTATTATTGGTCAGTCTTTGGACATGATTTTGGACATTTTGGCAAAAAAATAACTTGTATCGGTATTTATTCAAAATTTTATTAAGATAACCTATTTAAATTTTCTACTTTAGAATTAAACGAAGAATAAAATAATATATATTTATTTATTTATTTACTAAAATACTGTATTTAAGACTATAGACAGCTTGGACACAGAATACTTGGGCTTTGGACGTTGGACATGCCCAAAGAAGCTTTGGACATATAAAAACGTACAACACTGACTACGGGTATTACAGCATTGCAGCATTGCGACATTACGGCATATGGTATTCAGGTGCTTTGCCGTATGCATTTACGGCATTTGCCGTAATTTAATAATTACGGCAGCAACTATAATTGCACTTCATTTTAAAGAAATCACTTAATCTAAAATGACTATAATCCATTTGGCGTGATCACGTGATATTTGAAATTTTTTGGGTGACAATTTACCCTGGTTCTGTAAACCCCTACATATTTAATGCAATTTTGACGCACCAACATGTTGGTCAGCTGTTAAAGATCGATAAGAATCTCTGCTGTGGAATATACCGTCTCACCTAAATAATCACGTGTTATAATTTTAAGTAAGGGATCTCTGGCGCGTTTTAAATAGGCAGATTGTCATGCATGCATGACAATAAGGAAAAATGCACAGTAAGTTACGTACGTAGTACGTACACAAAAAAACATTAACAATCACATGATAGTTTTTGTTCCGGTGACAACGATATAACAATAGCAATACAACAATTAGACATATTTAGCTTGAAGTTTTGGTTAAGACATTGAGATGAAAGATTTGAACCGAATTAAGATTACATTACATTCGGTTATATTATTAAGCGTGTACTTATTCGTGGTAAAAAATTCTGATACATATTGATGTGTTACTGTATAATTTTGTACATGCAATTTTTGCGTAATCAAAAATATGTAGTTAATATGACTAAAATTGATATTTAAGCCCCTTTCCGCCGTGTCTCACCCAAACGATAATATATTCGTCATATTCTATTTTTATTAAAACGAGAAAGCTCGTGAAAATATTATGAACATATACTAAAACAACAGTGGCTTTATGATAAAGCAGATTACTAATTTCTCGTTTTTATCAGTTACGCAGTCTTGAGACCAACAATAAGTCAGAACCAACACCATAATAAGTCTTTAACAAGCGATTAACCAAACTTATCCATATGTTCGTGATTGTGATTAGTGAGTTGATATTTTATCATCCAATTTATTTATGGAGGTAAAAAAAATAAGGTAGTACTTGTTATCAGATAATATTAACAGACAAATCGCCACAAGTTATATGCATAACGTTCACCATCGTACAGTAATATATACGGAAAAAAAATTTTTGTATTACACTGATTACACGAATACTTTTGGTACGCGTTGCCATTTTTTAAGGTAATGTAATTATTTTAAATTTATACCAATCAGATGCGCGCTAAAATATTTGTAAGTTTGTGCATCATTTTTCGCACTATTAAGTTTGGTGTAAATTATATAATCACTATGACGCGAACTCTTTGAGGAATTAGGGGTACAATGGTTTACACTTGTCGTATTACATTTTAATGAAAATATTTACACTCTATTTAACCATAATACGCATGCAACAAAAAATAAAGGAAATTTACGTTACAACATCTCCTGAAATGATTTATATACAGAGTTTAGTTAAAAATAAAATTTTTTTTTCGAAAATTATTCGGATATTTTGTTATATCAGATTTAGACTATACGATTTATATGAAGGCATTATTTTTACACAAGTTACGTGCTTATTATAAGATCGCTTTAAAAAATAAGGTTTGAAATTTGTCCGAACAACTGGTTAAAATATATCACAACATTAATAAGGGATATTGTGAAACCTTACACGCAATAAAGATAACCAAAAAAATAAAATATTCATTCATCAAAGAAAGTTTCTTAAACCTGCATGTAATTGCTTTCGTCTTTTCGAAGTGCCCGTGGTAAGTTCTTTTAATTTGAAATAAAGCGGATAAATGGAATTAAGGAAAATTTTAATAATTAAGTGCGAAATTCGATTAATAAAGGTGAAAACCAATTGTCAACTTCATTGCAAGGCAGATCAACATTTAACGTAAAGGGTTTATTCCATTATATCTAAAGTCCAACTATCTAACCATTATCTTTAATACCTAATTCTTTTAGTACTCTCATTCCACGGAATTCGACTTCACAATGCCGATTATTGATATAAATGACACTGATATTTACATCATTTGTAACGACGACATTGAGCTTATAATGTTAATTATCTCAAGTTTACGTGACAAAGGCGCAGGCCGAGTCCATCTTTTAGTTTCTGATAGCCAAGCCCAAGTAAGTCAAAGCAAACAAACAAATCATCACCAGAATTATTCCATCAATCAATTCAATTTCTCTCCTATGCTTATCCAAAATATTTTCAATCATTCAAGAGTATTAATGAAAGCTATGGAACTGAAGATGAAATAATAAAAAGGGGAAAATGGGAAGAAACATCAGATTTTGAATGCGTTTTATCTAGTGAGTTTTAATAATATTTATCCACGGCCCCTATTGTTCACCCGTGATGATATTTTTACGATGACGTAATGCCGTGAAAATATTTCCACGGTGCATTACGTCATCATAAAAATTTTAATCAAAAATGTTACGGGCATCAGAACCGTGAAATATCTATTACGTATTTTCTGGCTTAAGGTGATACAAATCTGTTTATTAGCTTCAAAGATTTAAGGAGTATTTGCTTGAATCAAACATAGTTTAGTCCTTAATAAAAATTGATTATATAGTCAATTGATTTAGTGCAAATGGTACAGTTACTATATTTGATCCGCACAGTGTTATAAATTTTTAATATTTTAATGTGGCATTATTAAGGCCGTTCAAAGTTGATTATTAGGTTAACGTCAATATTTTTGGCTCAGGCACGAGGGAAATTTAAACAAACACATATATTTGATCAAATCTCATTGGTCAACCTTAATCGCATGTTTAATTTCCAGGGGAGATGACGTTAACCTAATAATCAACTTTGAATGGCCTAAGTAAACTTCAAATTATTTAAAAAGAAACTTAATATGTAATTATCACGCCACATTTATTAAATCTTAAAAATCTATAGCACAGCAAATGTTTACTATAGTAACTGCCCAGTGAATTGTGAATCACCAATTCAAAAAAATTCATATTTAAAATTTTATATTTTTAAACAAATAATGTGTGATGTTTTTTGAATGCCACTCATTGAATCAATTATTTAGAGGTGGGAACCTAAACCCTAAACTACAAGTTTAGGTTAGAGACATAAACCCTAAACTATATCCTAAACTCTAACCTAAACTTGTAGTTTCGGGTTTCGGTTCCCACCTCTACAGACTCTTTGTATTAAATTTACCGCACTCTTATTTTGACCTATTGTCTACTCTTCTTACTAAATAGCATTTTGTTCGTCATAGACGCGGTTATTGTTATTAGTATGCTTCATCACGAATTCGAGAGACAAGAAAAACTTTTTGTCGCTTGCATTAAACAAGGGGTAATCCTGTTAATCACATGGGATTCGGGAATGGAATTGTAAGTATGATGATAATTCTAAATATTGTTGTATAGACAAGCTATGAATATTCAGATTTCTATTATTTTAGAGATAACTTAATAAGAGATAAAAGATGCCCTCGCACCAGACTACACCAGAAACTTATTGATTATCAAGAATATCCCTCTTATTCCCCTTTTAATGATAAAATGCAATGGGTTTTATTCCAAGTTGGGTTATTTAGTGACGACATTTTAAAATATGACATATCCACTGTCACTACTGCTTTTAACAGTCCTAACCAATTTATTTTTATTAATGTTTCGGTTAAAACTGATTTTGCTAAAATAATTGCCGAATCAATTGTAACCCCCAAAGTTAAACCAAATTGTAATTATGTAGTCGGTGAATTCGTTTCACATACCTTTCTAAGTCACCTTTATAAAGTTTATAATCAAGGTATACATTTTACTTCAATATTATTTGATTTTATATCATGTATTTCCATTTTAAAAAGTAATATATTTCAATAACGATTAAAGGAATACCCTTTGAAAGGAGCATGCCAGCTGAAATAACTGAATTTGAAACAACAAATCAATTACGTATATCAGGAATAATATCTGCCCGTCCTATTCCAAAGATATTATATCCTGATTGTGACTCCTATATTCATAAAATAGGCATTGAGATATCTTTTCAGCATGGAGCTACAATTTATAAAATTTTAACTAATCATAAACAAGTAACTTTAAAACAATGGTTTTTGAAAATACTTGATCAAAAAAAAGATTAATTATGATAGTAATAATAATATTACTATCAACATATTGCTATTTAAATGTTTCGTACTTGATTTTAAATAGCTGTATAATATTTCACAATATGTTTATATTATTATGGTTTTGTATAGTGGGATTTTTTTTTTAAGAATTTAAGTAATTAAAAATAAATATGACTTCTGAACGAATAATAAATAAATATAATGTAGATGTTCTTCACATCTCGTTTGTTAGATTTATACCAATCTACTTCTCAAAGCTCTTAAAGTCGACGAACAAGATGTCACATGTACGTGTATTGTTATTTTAATAAAATCGTTCCTTTATTGATATTAACAAATAAAATGACTTTCTAGTATAAAATAAATAAAGAAATAAATATGCAAATAATCCTATTAACATTATAAACTTCGCAACAAAAATAATTACCAGTTAAAACGAGTGTTTGAATTTATTACAAACATTTCCTTAGTATTAATTTTAATAATTAATATTAATAATTTATAAATTTTTAATTTAATTTAATTTTAATTTTTTATTTGTTTACAAACTTTATTTAATATTAAATGCACTGTAATGCTACACAAAAACGAATATTAAATATTATAGAATAAAAAAAAAACTTCTACGTATAACTGGCTTAGTCATTGAAACTGAGTTGAAAATTTTTAATTTTAAGTAAGATGCGTCTATACTATTGGTTTATAGTAAAGTGCTTATCGAAAGCAAATAATATTTACATACCATAATTACATAGTAAATACTTATTTATAATGCTTATTTACTATCTTTTAATTTAATTTTATTCTATTCTTTTTGATTTAGTGAGTATAAGTATAAAGATATTTATTAATTTGCGGAATTATATATAATCAAAGAGTATAATATTTGGCGAATTATTAATCTTGCAAACTAAAAATTTTTAAAAAACTTAAGGATCTTTGTCTTGGTTTGTTTAAAAACAATATAAAAAAAATATTAATTTAATAAGTACTGTAAAAAGTTAAATAAATAAATATTATTATCACCGCTCACATTAACGTTAAACTCTAACATTAAACATTAAGGTTGGCAATTTAGAGTTAAAGATAGGAAACTTGGCACGTATAAATTTATTTGGCATGCCTATACGTAGCATGTCACTATCTGGCATGCCGTCTGTGCCACTTTGCACTATGTTTTTTTTTTTACTTATTAACGTTAACGATTTTGATTTTGTGGCATGCTATATGCATAGCACGTCTGTCTGTGTTTTTTATATCAGGTTTTTTAGGTAAAGATTGGCTGTTTTTATCTAACAGATAATAATTATTAGTAATAAGATATTTATATACAAAGTATTTACATATGATATATAATTTTTTTGTTTGTTAAGGTGATTTTCTTAGTTAATAAAATTTTAGTTTTGAATTTTTATTGTTAAAGTAGTATCCTTTGCCAATTGAATTTTGTTTTTTTTTTATAAAAATTTAGCAATCCTGCTAATGTTTTATTTAGCTAAGTTTTAATATACAGTAACTAAAATATTACTATATAGTATTATATTATCTAGTAACTAATTTTTTAAATATTAACTCACTTAGTTACTACATTAGTATTTATATACAATCTGCTATAGTAACTTTTATTTTTTTTACTTTTTGTTCTTTATATAATTTTAAAAAATATTTTATAAATAGTTTATTGCTAATTAAATTTTATTAATTTAGTTTATAAAATTATTACAAGAGTAATTTTTTACTATTTGTAATTATATAATAAAATTACAATTAAACATATATATAATTTTAGTTATTATCTAATTTAAATAGTTTACTATATAGATATTAGACTATTTAATTAGTTTTATAAATTATTTAAATTTATTAATAATATTGTTATAAAATGAGTTTTATCTATTTTATTCTTATTATTTTATTATTAGTATTTTATTATTATAAATAGTTAATTTCTTAAATATGCTTTATTTATCATCACTTTTACAAATAGTTTAGTAGTCAAAGATAGATTTAAGCTATACTATTAAATTTAGTTCAATTAGACCTTTCAAACAAATTATATTTTATATTTGTAGAATTCTTAGTTTTTGAATTATCTTAGGAACAACTTTAGTATAATTTACAGTTTTTATAGTTCTATAGTTCTTACAGTCTTATTACTAGTTATAAAAAACTATATAAACTCTTTTTTTTCTTTTTGCTTCAAATTAGGTTTTAACTTTTGCAATCTATTTAATATTAAAATTCTTTTAGTATAGAAACTAATAGATAGTCTTGTATTATTGATATTTTATCTTAAATAAAATATAATCTTTGCTCCTTTATTAACTTTATAATAAACTACTACAATGAAGTAATATTTTATTTAGATACTATTAAGAGTCTTTCTTCTATATCTTATATTACTTATATTGTATTAAGAAAGCTAATGCTTATAATATTTTAGTACCTTCTAGCAGAAAAACAAAAGAAATATTTTCAGAAAGATAATTAATTAAAAAAACTTTTAAAGAAGTTCTAAAGAAACCTTTTTTAAATGTTAAAGAAACCTTTTTTTTCTCCTTTGCTGATCTCTAAAGAAGCTTTTCTTAGAAACTTAAGAAGCTTCTTTTTCTTCTTTTAATGATCATAATTTACATTATATCTGGTCTATATTATATGAATATTGAAAAAAAGATCTATAATTTCTCATTACAGCAGATTTATAAAATACTCCAAAATTTGAAAATTTTGACTACTGATACTAAGTCATTTAATTGACTTATATATGTAATTAATAGAATATTTAACTATAAATTATTCTGATCTAAGTTATAATATACTATATAATATAAATAATTTAATGATAATACTTATGAATTTTTTTAGACAAAAATATTTCTAATTTAAAATTGGCAAAGAAAATTCAAATTACCTATAGATCATACAATTAAATGGAAGTCTTTATGAAGAAGTTTTAAATATTATATCATAAAAGAAGGTATTTATCTACCTAAATCTTACCTTACTTATACCAAAATACCAAGTCATTATTTAATTCTAAATAATTATATTGTAAAAACAACCTATGGAAAGAATGAAAGGACTGTTACCTGTTTTATTAATTATTATAATAACAAACCTCAATACAAAATAAAATTTGGTTTATGTGAAAATGAATATATATGTTCAGACCTTTCACTAACTGGTACAGCAAATACTTACTTAGAGACTTATTATAAAATAGTTGCAGATAAAGAGAATCCAAATATATATATTTATAATATATACTTATAAATTTTAAATTTTTAATAATTATCATTAAATCTATTTAATTATATAGTTGCAGCAACAATTACCGAATAGTAAAATGAATAGCATTTACTTATTTTGATTACAATTAATACAAGTTAAATTAGTACGAGAAAATTATATAAAAAAATACAAAATTATTAAACCATCTTCTGATATAACAAGACAAATACAATTCATATAAAATAAGAACTTTGGTATACCAGAAATGAATATAAATGAGTGTATGGTTTATATGGCGAGTTAAGTAGATTTGTCTACAAAATTTGAGTTCTGATTAGTTCGCATGACTTGTTTTTTATTTTTCACATATAATTTTGTCACATCCTATATATAGTATGTATTCAGGAAATCAATGTCGATAGGCTTTTAATTTTGCACTTTATCGACTTGAAAAAAATTCTTTTAATACCAGAAGCAAAGTGTTGAAATTATGTAGTGATTACAAATGTAATAACAAACGATAGTAAAAATATTATTTTTAGATACAAATATTGGTAGCCTGATTCAAATTCCTTAACTATCCACTGTAAATTTAAGAATTAGCATTTTTTTTCGTCGGATTTTTTATTAGGTTGATGATTTGATAATCATTGATCACCAAAGAATAAATTACAAGATAATTCTAACAACAATTTCGAGTTGATGAAATGACGAATAATGAAATTAACAACTAATGACAAAACTAATGACGAATCATAAATTTTATATGAATTTGGGCGTAATAAATTCAAAATACAATTTATAACGATAATAGTGTTCATGTGAAGTTAATGTTTGGTTCGATATCTATTCAGTTTCTTTTTTTTTCGACATGTCAATTCGATATTACTCGATGATTTGTGTAAATCACCCGTATATATCAGATATCCTATAGGTCTGATGAAGGAAATCTACTGACAATAAAAAGAATTATCGGCTTCAGATTCAATATAATGTAAAGCTAAAATTAAATTTTGTATGAGCTTGTTAGTTTTGTAGAGATAATTTTTTATAACAAATTGTCTATTTAATAGGTTTGTATTATTTCACAGATACTTAACTCACAGACATGCTACTTCACAGACAATCAATTTACAGACAAGCTTATTTCATAAATAACTAATTTTTAGACAAGCTCATTTCGTAGACAACTTATTTAATAGATAGCTCACTTCATAGACAAGTTTATTTTTATAAACTTCTCTAACCCTAACTATAACCCTAACTCTAATCTAATAAAAATAATATCTGTAAAATGAGTTGTATATAAAATAAATTGTCTATAAAATAAGCTTGTCTAGGAATTAGTTGTCTATGAAATAAGCTTGTCTGTGAATTGATTGTCTGTGAAGTAGTATGTCTGTGAGTTGAGTGTCTGTGAAATAAGTGCTACCTCTATTTAATAGAACAGTAGAAAAGTTCGTTGTCAATTAAAAAATTATTGTGTTTCATATGAATTGATGAATCTTAACATTGATGAAATAACAGTAATTTGGAAAAAATATATAATTCAGAATATCCAGAGATCGTTATAATGAAGCTTATCGACTGAGGGTCAACTGTATTTTGATATTTTATTAGTTAAATGAATTTCATCGAGAATTTTGTTAATCAACAGTATTTGTCAAGTGTCTGTAATTTCGTTACTCATCAAAGTTTCGACAGATGAAACCATCAGCGAAACCATTTCATCATAGCCAAAATAGCTTCGTCAGGCATCATTAGTAGCTAGGCTCCACGGCTATTGTAGGATTTGCTATAGAACTACTGTACATTAGATTTTATTCTAATATTTTAATACTCAAAATTAATATGAAAATTACTAAAATTACTAGCATTCTTAATCA
>CAJVPM010002345.1:0-10033 GCA_910592325.1 Scutellospora calospora | reverse complement strand
TATTTGCAATAAAAAGATTAAGTTTTTAAAATTATAAATTAAAAATTTTATGAATAAACTTGTACCTGTTTAGGTTCTATAAATGCTAACCAATCAGAAGTTGCTGTAGGTAAAAGTCCTATGTAAAATACTTAAATAACCTGAGTTCTATTGTAAGGAGTTGTAAAGAGAACATAAACAATTTTTGGCAATATCAAATGTAATCTAGTTTTTAGCGAATTGTATCTTTCAAATACTTTAAGAACACTAATTATTGTAAGCAAGATTCGGTTGTTAGACTATTTTTTTTTACTTTTTAGATAATGAACTTACCACTTTCTATACTTATTACGATAAGGCTTTTATTAGTTGTAAAAATAATATTCCTGTGATCATAATACCAAAAATTTGTACGCTATTCTACTCATCTATAACATGATAGGTTTATTCTTTTCAGGTACGATAGCTGCTTCTCATGCTTTCTAATAATAGTAATTATATAATTCATAATATTTGATCATAAAGTGAGTAAAAATTCGTATATCAGTAATTAGAAAGTGGCAAATAATGTATATATAAAAACTTACATAGGAAGTGTCAGATAATTCACTGATTATTAAAATTATCTTTAATCGAATAAGATATTATCTTGTGCAAAGTACATGAAGTTGCGAGTATAATATTTAATTTAAAAAAAAGTCATTTAGATGTTATTTAATTTAGATATAAAAGGTTATAATTAAATTTATGTGATAAATTAACCGTATAAGTAGATGTCATATTTAATTTAGATATAAAAGGTGTATTTAATTTAAATGTATGTCATAATTAAATTCATGTAATAAATTAATTGTATAAGCTCTCTCGTTTTATTACTATAGGTAGATATATAAAGCTTCGTGCTAATATGCTATATATGTTTACTTTGCATTATAGCTAGTAATTCAACTAATAAAAAACGAAGTTATACGGTAGCATTCAAACTTGAAGTAATATCATATGCTAAACAAACTTCTAAAAATAATGCAGCTAAACAATACAAAATTAATAGAAAAAGAATCCAAGAATGGATAAAGCAAAAGCCAAAATTTGAAGCTATAAAAAATAATAAAAACTTAAACTCAAAACAAGTATGGGTACTTAGTAGTCATAGACGAAAATTAATGTATCCTGAGTTAGAATATGAATTATTAGAATTTGTTAAGAAGATGTGTGAAGAAAAAAATTGTATAACAACATTAATAATTCAAGATAAGGCATTAGAGCTTGGAAAAATATTAGGTTTAGAAGATTTTAATGCATCATGTAGTTGGGCTGAATGATTTAAAGATCGGAATAATTTAGTATAACGAGCTCAAACACAAGTAGCGCAAAAATTTATAGAAGATGCTCTACTAATTATTAAAAATTTTCTTAAAAATTTACAAGAAAAAACTAAAAATATTAATAAAGAATATATTATTTTTTTTGATGAAACTCCTATATAGTTCGATATGCTATGAAGATCAACAATTGATTTTCAGAGTATATATGAAGTGTAAATAAAAACAACTGGAAATGATAAATTACGGTTCACAGTTGTTTTAGCATTCACAGCTTCTAGAAAAAAACTTCCACCAGCTATAATATTTAAATTAAAAAATAAACCAAAAGGCAACTTTCCGAAAGATATTGTATTAATCACAGCACCCTGTACTAATATGCAAGGTGATCTAATACTTTCCATATATATTCCTCAGGTAATACTTACCTAATGCTAATAGCTTTAATCTGATGCAAGCATTGATCTCAGACACAACATATATTATAAAATAATATCTCGGGGAAATGATATAAACTATAATTTTATTAATTGATCTAGTGATAATAAATCAAATTATAGTTTATATCGTCATTTTTTTTTGTTTTTATATATTTCGTGATAATACAGTATTAGTATATTAATATATATATACTACATAATACATATAAAATTTTTTGTTTTACATAGTAAATTTAAACTTGCTTTTTTTATATTAGTACTAATTTGAGTTACTTCTATTTTTAGGTTATACAATCTAGACCAGGTGGGTTTTTTAAACATAATGGAATAATATTTGTAGATCAACACTATAGTCATATTCGAGATGATATTAAAGCACTAAATGCCAAAGGATTAAAAGTCTTACAAATACTAAGTGGAACAACTAGTATATTGCAACCTCCAGATGTCTCAGTTAACAAACTATTTAAAGATGCAATTAGAAAAAAATGAGATAGTTAGATGGCTTATTGAAAAAAAGAATATACAAAAAAAGGCAATTGTAAAAGAGTATCGTATGAATTAATTAGTAAATAGGTATCAAAAGCGTGGGAAGAACTCAATTCTAATATTTTGATAAAATCATTTGAAGCAACAGGTCTTGTTTTTTTTTTTTTTTTTTTTTTTTTTAGTCTTAAAAAGATACCTTATGTATTTTTAATAAAATTATTTATATAGACTATATAACAGGTCTTATATTAAACCTGAATAGTTCTGAAAATTATAAAATATCAGATCGTCTTCAGTCTATTATTTCTAATGAAAATATTGAAGAGCTAATGTTAAGTAAAGATAACATTCTAGAAAATGATTTTCAAAATATAATAGAAACTGATAGTGAAGAAGATATATTGGAAGTAATAGAAATCGCTACAGATACTACAGATACTGAAATATCAGAAATGGAAATTGAAAAAGACACATTCAAAATAATAGAAGTAAGTAATAATGATAAAAATATTATAGAAATAGATAATAGCGATGTGGCAGTAGGTAATAGCAAACATACTAGCATTTTTGAAGTAATCAAAATAGATTAGTTAGTACTTCTTGTTAGATATAATTTCTACTAGTAATAGTACATATATATAACTTACTAGTATGGTAAATAACATCCTAATTACAGAACTGGACTAGTTGCATTATAATACTACTGGTAAAAAAGCTCAATTATAATTGTGAAATATATATTTTTTGAATTTGTGTCAAAAAAGTTGATCTAACATGCATGTCACAAAAATAAATATTCTGATCTTACATATTGCTTTAGCTAATAATAAAATAGTTACACAAATTTCATATGTCAATTAGCCAATCAATCAAAATTAAAATTACTACAAAAAAAAAAAAAAATTAAAATTTTATATCCAAAGCTCAAATCAATTCCAAATATCATAGAATAAGTAAAAATATCTTTATTAGCTTGAGCACATATTGACTAATTTATTAACTACAGTCTATTATACTTAAAAAATCATAAAATATATATCTATTTCTAAATTTGAATGACTATAATAAAAAAAAAAAAGTAGCTAAACTGCAATATACATAGATCTTATTAAACTCTTTAGAGTTTATTCAATAAACAATAAAACAACATTTTGTCTTCTTATTTTTGCTTGTAAGTTTTTGTCAATTTATTCTACATAGGGATATTAAAAGTTCAGTTCAGTTCAACTTGACTTCAAAAGTCGAGTCTTTATTAAAGTTCAGTTTCAAGTCAGACTTGGAACTCGACTCGCATTTCATGTGCATGAACATTTAAATATAGCCAAAAAAAATGTGTATTCATGCATACTTTGCATGTATATACATTCTTTTTAGCACTATATTTATATATACAAGTTGCACGTAAAATGCGAGTTGAGTTCCAAGTCTAACTTGAAACTGAACTTTAATAAAGACTCAACTTTTGGAGTCGAGTCAAACCGAACCAACTTTTAACATCCCTAATTCTACATATATACTGCTTTATATACTAACTTTGTTATGTAAATTGAACGTGAAAGCTATAGAATTCAAAGGAATTTAACTGATATTATTAACATAATAGAATAAATAAAGTTGTTTTTGAGAACAAAATACATATACCTACTTTGAAATTTATATACAAATCAAAGAAACTTCTATTAATTCATTTTTTCGATTTACATTTAAATGAAAAAATTTTAATTTTTTAGTTGAAACGTAAATCAAAGAAATGAATTAATAGAAGTTTCTTTGATTTATGTATAAATTTCAAAGTAGGTATATGTATTTTGTTCTCAAAAACAACTTTATTTATTGCATTAAAGTCGATTAGCTTAGTAAAATTTTGACTTTTATATAGAGAACTATTGGCATTTGTAGATAAAAATATTTGATACTTTAGTTAAAAAATTTTACAAACAAATAGTTTCTCTATATTAAAATCCAAATTTTACTAAACTAATCGACTTTAATGCAATAATTAAAGTTGTTTGTTAAGTTATAGTATGTAAATATTTCTGTTTATAATTTGCTGATTCACACTAATTTAATAAATCATCTTTGTTCTTACTAGTAATAAATATGAATAAATTGATCTGAATATTATTAGATTATGATAGTATATGATAGTATTGTTCTTTCATGATATTTGCAATTATAATTCTACTAATTAATTAACTAGCTTTGTTCTTACCAGCTTATTAATGAAATGAAATGATTTGAATGGAAATAGGTACGGTAAGTATTATTTGCTGTTCTAAATCTATCAATTAAAATAAATAATTTTTGTTTTCACTAGTAGTTTCTGGCCTAATTCAAACAAGTTTAAAATAATTAACCATCACTTCAATAGTTTCTAACCTAATATATAATTATTTTTTAAAAACTTACCTTCGCTTTGATAATTTCTAGCCCAATCTAAACAAGTTTAAAATAATTAACTATCGCTTCAATAGTTTCTAACCTAATATATAATAATCTTTTAAAAACTTACCTTTACTTTGATGATTTCCGACCTAATCCAAACAAGTTTAAAATAATTAACTATCACTTCAATAGTTTCTAATCCAATATTTAATAATATTTAAAAACTTACCTTCACTTTGATGGTTTCTGGCCCAACCCATAACAAGTTTAAAATAATTAATCATCGTTTCAATAGTTTCTAACCCAATATATAATAATATTTAAAAACTTACCTTCGCTTTAGTAGTTTCTGGCCCAACTCATAATAAGTTTAAAATAATTAACTATCGCTTCAATAGTTTCTAACTCAATATATAATAATCTTTTAAAAACTTACCTTCACTTTGATGATTTCTGGCCCAATTCAAACAAGTTTAAAATAATTAACTATTGCTTCAATAGTTTCTAATCTAATATATAATAATCTTTTAAAAACTTACCTTCGCTTTAGGTAGTGATTTCCAGCTTAATTCAAACAAGTTTAAAATAATTAACTATCGCTTTAATAGTTTCTAACCCAATATATAATAATCTTTTAAAAACTTACCTTCACTTTGGTAGTTTCTAGCCTAACCTATAACAAGTTTAAAATAATTAACTATTACTTCAATAGTTTCTAACCCAATATATAATAATCTTTTAAAAACTTACCTTTGCTTTGATGATTTCTGGCCCAATTCAAACAAGTTTAAAATAATTAACTATCACTTCAATAGTTTCTAACTCAATATATAATAATTTTTTAAAAACTTATCTTCACTTTAAGTAGTGATTTCTGGCCCAATTCAAACAAGTTTAAAATAATTAACCATTGCTTCAATAGTTTCTAACCTAATTTATAATAATATTTAAAAACTTACCTTCACTTTGGTGGTTTCTGGCCTAACCCATAACAAGTTTAAAATAATTAACTATCGCTTCAATAGTTTCTAACTCAATATATAATAATCTTTTAAAAACTTATCTTCGCTTTGATGATTTCTGGCCCAATTCAAACAAGTTTAAAATAATTAACTATCGTTTCAATAGTTTCTAACTCAATATATAATAATCTTTTAAAAACTTACCTTCGCTTTGGTGATTTCTGGCCTAACCCATAACAAGTTTAAAATAATTAACTATCACTTCAATAGTTTCTAACCTAATATATAATAATCTTTTAAAAACTTACCTTCACTTTGATGATTTCTAGCCCAATCTAAACAAGTTTAAAATAATTAATCATCGCTTTAATAGTTTCTAACCTAATATATAATAATCTTTTAAAAACTTACCTTCACTTTGATGATTTCCAGCTCAATCCAAACAAGTTTAAAATAATTAACCATCACTTCAATAGTTTCTAACCCAATATATAATAATCTTTTAAAAACTTACCTTCACTTTGATGATTTCTGGCCCAATCCAAACAAGTTTAAAATAATTAACCATCACTTCAATAGTTTTTAACCCAATATATAATAATCTTTTCAAGCTTCTATGTCTTTGCATTAGCTCTTTTAGACTTCTTTATAGAACAGTTCAGTCTAGTTATACTAAAACATATATCAGAATCTAATCATTATCTTTTTTGACTCAACTATATCTTTAATTTTGAACACATCTTCTTTATTAAAAATTTCTCTTAGCTATTTAATTTGTATTTGATTTTTTTCTCTCAAATTACTGTTTAACATCTGCTTGAAGCTTTTAGGTTCTATTCTTTTTCTTTTCTTTCAACTTCAAGAAGTTGCTTTTATATTTTTTTTTCGATTTTTATTAAAGCTAATTGTGACTTCTCATATTTGATCAGATAATTAATTGATTCTTTTTCTTTTGTACACCTCTTGCAAAGACTATCTTTATATAAATATAGCTTTCTATTGTTTAATACTTCTATTGTTAGAAAGATATTTTTGATATACTTGATTTTGAGCAGATGTAGATAATTTGCTTCTAAGCTAGAAAATTGCTTATAGCAGCCTTCTAATATTCTTTTAAAAGCTTTCTTCTCTTGCTTTTGAATTTTGAGTTAATGTTCCTTGTTCTTCTTTTTTCTTAGCTACATTCATTCTGCTTTGTAGATTACTTGAACAGTTCTTTTAATAAAGGCTCTTAGTAGGGTTTTCAGATTTGTATTTTTCTATTCTGAAATAAATCTTATGCTACTATTACTAATACTGTTGATTTCTGTAATATGAGATTTTTGTGAGCTTTCTAAAAATATTATCTGAATAGTCTTTAACTTTAGTAAAGCTTAGTTAGATTAATTTGCTTATATTTGCTTTCTTAATTGCTCGTAAAATATTGCTATTCTTAGACTTAAACTATTTATATATTTTTTTATATTTCAGACAATTTTTGATTGCTACTATAGCATATGTGCTATCTGTTCAAATTTCTACTTTGTACTTGTTAGGTGCTAAAAAAATTGTAATTAGATATACTATTATTTCTATATAAGTAGATGAAAACCAGTTTTGAATTCTTCTTCTATAGCTATAAACTACATTATTTATACTATCTACTTAGACTATACTATAACTTATTCTTGATTCTTTACTACTTTCTCTTCTCCCAAGTGAGCTGTCAGTATAAAAAACTATTTTGTTCTTTTTTTTATTTGCTTCTAATATTATTTTAAGCTCCTTTCTAATTTCTGTGTTCTGAACTATTTGATTGATTAATTCCACTTCTCAGCTACTTTCTACTTCAATTACTTCAAGGTTCTTAAACTTTTTGAAATCTTCTACTTTCTTTTTCTTAGTACCTTCTTCTATTTTTTCTAAAGCTTCTCTATTAAATATTAGATATAGTGTGTTATCTTTTTTCTGAATATATCTTGAAATATTTTGTACTTCTTTCAGTGCTATTTTCTGATTTTTGTTTTCTTTTATGAGCTTTGAATTCTCTATATATATATTTTTTTTTAACAGTATTCTTCTATCTGATTTTTTTGATATTCTTTCCATGTTTTTACTTTAATTAATCTTTTCTCTTTTTTGACAATATAATCAATTTGACTTTTCTGATTCTCTTTTCCTTTTACTAGTATCTATTCTTTTTTTCTTTTATCATCTGATATTTTATCTTTGCTTCTTTAACTTAAAAATTCACCTATCTTCCTGTACTTCTCTTTAACTTCACTTGTTTCAATATTTTCTAATATTTCATTTTCTTATACTTCAAACTACTTTATTTTCTTTCTAATATATTTCTTTCCTCTGCTTATTTTGAGCTACCTTTAGGTTAGCATTCTTTCTTTTTTACTTTCAAGAAGCTAATTCATATACTATAGATTAAGAGCTTTTAACTCTGACTATACTTCTTTTATCTCATTATTGCTTAAGATATTATTAAGAAAATGCTTGTTTCTCTTTTGTAAATTTAAGATATTCCAACTTGCTATGAATTTATTCTCAACAATATTAATCTCTAACCTTTTTGTATATTGTAATACTTTAGCACCTAAGTTTCTATACTTAATTCTTTTCTACTTTATATTATCTGATAAGAAAATATATTTTGGCATACTTATATCTAGTTGAAACTGCTTTAGTCTTATAAGCATTATTATTTCTACTATACTATTTGTATTTATTCTTATGAACAATTTAGATATATGATGCTCTAAATACTTTTACCATAAACTCATTACACCAAAGATTTCTTTATATAATATAGTACCATATTATCGCGAAATAATGCCTATAGGCATTATTTCAGGACAAAAAAATGTTGATGTTAATTTTAATTTGATTTATCATCATTAGATCAATCAATAAAATAATTTTGAAACACTGATATTAACTATAATTTTATTTATCATCATCAGATCAATCAATAAAATAATTTTGAAACACTGATGTTAACTATAATTTTATTTATCATTAGTCCGATCAATAAAATTATTTTAAAACACCGATATATCACTATCACATCAATCGATAAATTAATGATTTAATTTTTAATTATTGAAAATCTTTTAGTTTCTAAAAATTAGATCAGAAATTACCAAAGTGAAGGTAAGTTTTTAAAAATTATTATATATTGGGTTAGAAACTATTAAAGCGATGATTAATTATTTTAAACTTGTAGGTTAGGCCAGAAATCACTAAAGCGAAGATAAGTTTTTAAAAGATTATTATATATTGGGTTAGAAACTATTGAAGTGATGGTTAATTATTTTAAACTTGTTATGGGTTAAGCCAGAAACTACCAAAGCGAAGGTAAGTTTTTAAATATTATTATATATTGGGTTAGAAACTATTAAAACGATAGTTAATTATTTTAAACTTGTTTGAATTAGGCCAGAAATTACTACCTAAAGTGAAAGTAAGTTTTTAAAAGATTATTATATATTGGGTTAGAAACTATTGAAGTGATAGTTAATTATTTTAAACTTGTTTAGATTGGGCCAGAAATCATCAAAGTGAAGGGAAGTTTTTAAAAGATTATTATATATTGAGTTAGAAACTATTGAAGTGATGGTTAATTATTTTAAACTTGTTTAGATTGGGCCAGAAATCATCAAAGCGAAGGTAAGTTTTTAAAAGATTATTATATATTGGATTAGAAACTATTGAAGCGATGGTTAATTATTTTAAACTTGTTATAGGTTGGGCCAGAAATCATCAAAGCAAAGGTAAGTTTTTAAAAGATTATTATATATTGAGTTAGAAACTATTGAAGAATGGTTAATTATTTTAAACTTGTTTGGATTAGGCCAGAAATCATCAAAGTGAAGGTAAGTTTTTAAAAGATTATTATATATTGGGTTAGAAACTATTGAAGCGATGGTTAATTATTTTAAACTTGTTATGGGTTAGGCCAGAAATCACCAAAGCAAAAGTAAGTTTTTAAAAGGTTATTATATATTGAGTTAGAAACTATTGAAGTGATGGTTAATTATTTTAAACTTGTTTGGATTAGACTGGAAATTATCAAAGTGAAGATAAGTTTTTAAAAGATTATTATATATTGGGTTAGAAATTATTGAAGCGATGGTTAATTATTTTAAACTTGTTTGGATTGGGTCAGAAATCATCAAAGTGAAGGTAAGTTTTTAAAAGATTATTATATATTGGGTTAGAAACTATTGAAGTGATAGTTAATTATTTTAAACTTGTTATGAGTTGGGCCAGAAACCACCAAAGTGAAGGTAAGTTTTTAAATATTATTATATATTGGGTTAGAAACTATTGAAGTGATGGTTAATTATTTTAAACTTGTTTGAATTGGGCTAGAAATCACTACCTAAAGTGAAGGTAAGTTTTTAAAAGATTATTATATATTGGGTTAGAAACTATTGAAGCGATAGTTAATTATTTTAAACTTGTT
>CAJVPM010002344.1:0-10034 GCA_910592325.1 Scutellospora calospora | reverse complement strand
GTATTTAGTTAGTCGTATCTGTGTGATCCTATCTAAATACTTTGGAACTTTTTTGCAATTCTGTGTGAATTGTGAGCGTTATTTAATTTGTTTCTTTAAATTGTCTGCTTAGTGCTTGACAATATTGAGTGTAGCTATTTTAATTATTTGTAAATATAAGAGTATTTGCTATACTTGTTGGTATAATACTTAATCTAGGTAGTTCTGAGGACTCTTTGCAGAGTCTTTTTTTTCATGTTCTATTGCGGTAGATGTTTTCTTGTTTTTGTCAGATTTCTTACATTTTTTTGATGTTACAGTTGTATAGGAAATATCTTTTATATCATTTTCTTTATTATGATCTCGGTTTGGAGTATTATCTACTCCTTCTAGAGTTTTCATAACTTTGTCTTTGGTTTCTTTTTTTTCAGTAGTTTGTGAAAGGATTTCTGAGTCAGAGGAGTTGTCAGAAGAATTTTAGTTATCTGTAACTGGGTTTGAGATGATTCCTCTGCAGATTCTGCAATATATAGGTTGTCTGTGCTAAATTTGATCTTAGTATTTGAGTCTGGTATATGTGTATTTTTTTGGATCTTCTGTTCTCTTAGAAGTTTCCTAAGCTCAATTGATACTTTTAGTTCTTCATAGTCTTTTTTGAGGTAGCCCTTTTTCTCACAGTAATAGCATATTTTAAAAGCATCCTTTTAGTCAGTTGTTACTTTGTGATCCCTAACATAAGTGCTTCTAGGAAGTCTTGAAGTTAGCTCTGAATCTTCAGTAGTTTCAAATATGATCAACTATTGGTCAGAGCATATATTAGTACATTTGAAAAGGAGAAGCTTAATAGAGGTGATAGAGCCAAAATTCTGGAATACTTCTAGAACGAGATTATTGATTTCTTTGGTATTACCTATTGGTATATTTCTAATTTTGACTGATAGAAAGATATGTTTTAAGTTTATTGGGATGTATCTAAATAGGGTTTGTTTGAAAAGTGAGATTCCTTCAGTAAGGTAAAGTTGAAGCTTGTGTTTATTCTGTAAGATCACTTCTAAAAAAGCATGTTTCCCTCTTGAGAAATGAAATTTTGCTACAATAAGGTCTTCTTCTAGTTTAGCTGCAAGTGCAGAGATAATTTCATTGGAAGGAATATTGTTTAAAACTTGAATATCGATAATTAAGGCATTCTCATTTTTAGAGTGAAGTTTGAATCTGAGGGAGAAGTTATTGTAGATAGCTTTGCTTCCTTTAAGCTCAGAGAATAAATTAGACCACTGCTTGTTCTTCGAGTTATTGTTTCCTTTGTTGTTAGTTTGGTCTGAATTAGTAAATGTAGGTGATGTTGATGAAGAGGTACCAGATTTATGATAATGATTATTTGCTAAGCTACTTGAAAAGGTTACATGTCTTTTATTGTTTTCAACTTCTGTTATTTTGTTTTCAAGATGACGTATCTTGTTTTCTTTAGAAGAGAGACTTTGGTTTTGTTCTTTTTGTTTTTCTGTTTCATTTTCTATCTCAGCTATCTAGTTAGAAGCTTTTTTTAAGACTTGTTTGTTTTTTTGTTGTATGTTAGATAAAGTCTTGTTACTTGCTGTTAGTTTCTTATCGATGTTGTCTTCTTTGATATTATCTGAAGACAAGTCAAAGATTTTATTTTTTGTATTAGAGTGAGTTGTTTTGATTTTTTTGCTTTCTTGGGTATTGCGAGAGGCTATATTTGGTTTTTTTTTCTTAGGACTAAAGCTCTATGTTCTTTAAGTTGTTTGTGAAGTATACTTGTGAAGTTTGTAATATTTGTTTTTGTTTTTTATTTAGTACATAAGATGTACCAGAAAGAGTTTTTGACTTTTTATATTATTGTTATTTGTATTAGTATTTATATTGTTTTAGGTTTCAAATTCACTATCACTTAAATCTTCAAATTTAGTTGTTGTAAAATCAGAAGTTGTATAATTTTCAAAGTCAAAGAGACAATTTAAGATTTCCTGATGTATAGTAAAGTCCTAAGTATGATTTAGACAATTTAAAGTTAAATCAACAAGTATATCTCTATTTTCAAAGAAATTAAATCTAATACTTTCAAATATTTGATTAAGGTAAATAGTTCAAACAGTTTGTTGATTAGAAGTTAATAATAAATTAAAAGTTTCAATAGTTAAACGAAAAAAAGAAAATGTAGAAAAATTTAAATAAAACCAATTCTAAAAGAAAACAAATTGGTTTGAACAAGAATCAATAGAAAGGGGTATAACAAAAGGTGCAAAAAGTATCTAAAAAGAGATTAAAAGTAGGAGATAAATTTAAAGTTTCTACTAGGTTTTAATAAAAATAATCATGAATATTATTAAATTATGCTGAGTATTCTAATTAAACATAAGAATTTAACCACCTCATAGAGAGCACCAATTTTGTCAAGCACTAAGCAGACAATTTAAAAAAATAAACTAAATAATGCTCATGGTCACAATTTAAACTCTTTCTAGTACATCTCATATACTAGATAAAAAACTATATAAATATTAAAAACTTCATTGAAGTACTTCATAAACAAAACAAAGGATATAAGGCTTTAGTACCTAAGAAAAGAAGCTTGATATAGCCTCTCGCAATACTCAAGGGAGTAAAAAAATCAAAACAAACTACCCAAATACAAAAAACAAAATCTTTGACTTGTCTTTGAATAATTTTAAAGAAAACAATATAGAAAAAGAACTAACAGCCAGTGATATAACTTTACAAAATACTCAACAAAAAGATAAAACTTAAAAGAAACTTCTAACTAGATAACTGAAGTCAAAGCAGAAGCTGAAAAACAAAAAGAACAAAATCAAAGTCTCTTTTTCAAAGAAAATGAAACATATTATTCTGAAAACAAAACAACAGAAATTGAAAATAACAAAAAACATGTAACCTCACCAAGTAGCTTAGTAGATGATCATTATTATGAATCTAGCTTCTCATCACAAACATCATCTACAACAATCAACTCTAACCAAACTAACAACAAAGAAAACAACAACTCAAAGAGCAAATAGTGGTCTGACTTATTCCTTAAATTTAAAGAAGGAAAAGCTATCTACAACAACTCTTCTTCTAGATTTAAACTTTATTCCAAAAATGAAAATGCTTTAATCATTGATATACAAACCTTGAATAATATTCTATCTAATGAAATTATCTCTGTACTTACAACCAAACTAGGAGAAGACCTCATTATAGCAAAGTTTCATTTTTCTAGAGGAAAATATATCTATTTAAACAAACCTTGTTCAGTTATATTCTAATAAATCTGAAATATACTTTTCTATCA
Source organism: Scutellospora calospora (assembly GCA_910592325.1). NCBI lineage: Eukaryota > Fungi > Glomeromycota > Glomeromycetes > Diversisporales > Gigasporaceae > Scutellospora > Scutellospora calospora. The sequence continues at coordinate 6,742 of CAJVPM010002344.1, read as the reverse complement.
GTTAAAATTAGAAATGCATCAATGGGAATACTAAAGAAATCAATAATCTTATTCTAGAAGTATTCTAATACTTTAGTTCTATTATATCGATTAAACCTCTTCTCTTCAAAAGTACCAACATTTGTTTAGACCAATAGTTAGTTGCATTCAAAACTACTGAGGACCCAGAGTTGGCTACAAGGCTCTCTAGAAGTTCTCATGTTAGTGACCACAAAGTAACAACTGACTGAAAAGATACTCCTAAAATATGTTACTATTGTGAGAAAGAGGGCCACTTGAAGAAAAACTATGATGAACTAAAAGCATTAATAGAGCTTAGAAGACTTTTAAGAGAACAAAAGACCCAAAAAAATACTTATATTACAGACTCAAATACTGAAGGTAATTTCAGTACAGATAATTCATATATCACAGAATTTATAGAAGAACCTTCTAAAGCAACTGCTACAAACAAACAAAATATATCTGATGACTCTTCTAAATCAGAAGCCTCTATACCAACCTCAGAAAAAAAAAGAAATCAATGATAAAACTACAAAAACCTCAAGCAACCCAAACAATACTCTTGACTCAGATCAAGGAGAAGAAAACAATATGAAAAATATTTTTTATACAACAGTAACATTCAAAAAATACAAAAAATTAGACAAAAACAAGAAAACTACTATTATAATGAAATACAAAAAAGAAAACTCTGCAAAAAGTCCTCAGAATCATCAAGATTAAAGCAAACATTAATATTACTAAAATTATATCATTTTGATATAATTATGATAAAAGAAACAAACCTTAAAGATAGTAATATGAGAAAATTTCTAACTCAACAATAGAATTATAATTCTTTTGGGTTCTTCAAATAGTAATCTTAGCTGGCAAAAAGAATATCAAACTCAGAGATTACAAAGAATTCTATGAAAAGCAAGTAATCTCAGTAAAAACAGAAATTAAACAACAACTATTCACTTTCACAAACATATATACACCACCTAACTCTGAGAACAGAACAACTTTTTTCAACAATTGGTTTTTATCAGAAGTTGAAAGACATATCAACATAATTGCAGAAAACTTAAATACCAATCTAAATCCAAACAAGAACTGAATAAGCCAAGCTGAAACACAGAATGATCCTTCTAGAACATTAGTCAAAAGACTAATACAAAACTTTGAGGATACTGCCTTATTCTCAAAAGAATATCCTTTTATTACTTTCTACTAACATAAATGTAATAACTAACTGATAGATACATATTTGAACTATATCTTTATTAATACAGATCAGGCTCATATATGCAAGAATACTTGTAACTCTGACCATCTATTGGTTGAAAGTGTACTTGTGCTCAAAGACTCATACAGAAACTCCTGCCTCTGGAGATTTAATAGAAGAATTAGGCTTCTCTCTGAGATCAAAACTGATATAAACAATAAACTCAAAAGCATTCAAGACACAAGAGAATAAGATTTACTTAAATATTACATACAATCAATTATTAAAGCTCACAAACCAGAAAAGATCTACATATACTCTCTCTAGACCATATAAGATTTGGAGTGGAGTATTAACTAAATATCAAAATAAACTCTAATATCAAGACAAACAAATTTAAAAAAGGTATCCAGACAAGAGCACTTGCTCTTGTTGCAAGAAAAAGATCTTTTGAAGAGTTTGGCAAAACAGAAAACTCTAAAAAAATGACAAAAAACCAAAAAAAAAATATAGACTTTGGCAAAGAGAACAACAACAATCCAAAGCTCCTACAAGATGAAAAATCTAACTCAAGCTCTTCAGAACACCTCAATACAAGCAACTCTAGCTGGGACGAACAAGTAGACCAAGAAGCTAGAAAGCTTAAAGAAATAACTAACTCTTTCTCAAATAATAAGGAAGAAATCAAAACAAACATATTAAAAGAGAAAAATTCTTATCTAGAAAAAGATAACAACAACACAACAACACATACAGAGAAAAACAATAATTAAGATACTAACAAAAAACAAGAGAACAAAACAACAATATATAACTCAGAAACTAATAGACAAAAAGAGCTAGAGATAGTAGAAAACTCTAGCTTTACCTCTAACTTTAATAAAGTTTCTGAATTAACACCCAGAAAATAGTCAAGTCTCTTCTCTAAACTCAAAAGAGGCCAGTTAACTTATTCTTCCTTCTCTCCAAAAAACACAATCAGATCAAAGAATAAGAATGCACTCATTATTGATATACAGAGTCTACAATATTCTTTTAACGAAATTATGACTTCTTTATTTAAAAACATAAAATATAATATAATTGCAGCTAAACAATACCTTACTAAAAGGATACGTACTTATCTTGAAATAATTTTTACAAATCAGAAAAATTAAATTACTATGCTAAGGTCCAGTGATCTAATGTAGTGGATAGGTTGTCAGACTACTATGCAATAGGTTTGGGGTTCAAATCCTTCTATCGATACTTTGAATAATTACTCAAACCTTGTATCCAACTTACGGTAAACTCTGTTCGTTTCTGGGGTTGTAACCCTATAAATCACGTTGCACTAATATTGTCCAGATATTGGAAGTGTAACAGAATGATTAAGTTGTGTTATACAGATAAATCGAGATAGGATCTATGAGCAGAGGACCTGCATGAAAAAAATTCTGAGTTAGGTAAAGTAGTACGGATTTCAACAGTCACGCCTGTTAATGCTTGATCTAGCAAAAATTTCTGAGTACAAAGATGTAGATCGAGTGAGTACGAGTAAGTTCGTGACATTGGGTGTTACAGCAACACCAACTTGGCTTGGCAGCTAACTAGATTGAGAGGATCTTCCTCATGAAACATTCGGAAGAACACAGAAGTCTAAACTAGTGGAGGGCCATAGCTGGAACCGGGTTTATACAAACATCGAATAAGGGTATATGCAAGCTAGAATAGGGATATAGTGTAGCATAGTTGGGTATTGTGACACCTATCTGTTAGGGTGTGTTGAAGTAGGACTTATTCAAATAAGACCTGAGCTCATAATAGTAAAGTTGCAACTAATATCAGCTTGGGTGCCTCCCAATGTAAAGAAGCATGAGGTTTGAGTTAACTATAAAGAGTAATACTTGCGGTAAGTGAGATAGGGTCAGAGAGTTTAAATAGGGAATCTTCTAAGAGATTTTAGATATAGCAGCTAGTGTAGAACCTTCGAGTGGACTACTTAAAATAGATAACCTAAAATTATATGTGTAGCTAGTTGTACTCTCACAATATTTATCACTTTCGAAATTTATGAAATTAATAAAAGTTAGCTGATGGCATTTGTATAAAGTAAAAAAAAAAAAAAAAAAAAAAAAAATTACTCAGTCTTGAACAGAATTGTATATTTAGATTATAATTCTTACAAAACACCTTTTTTATTTTTTTTATTTTTTATTTTTGTTTTGTTTTATTTTTTTTTAGCTTGTTAGGTTTTTAACTTATTAGCAAGTTTTTCTAACTTTGCTTTAAATATTATATATAGTATATAGCCTTGTTTTTTACTATATATAACAATTTTATTTTATTTTTATTAATATTCATCTTTCTAGACAGTCAGATAAAATTGTCTAGACTTCTCTTTTTCTTTATATTAAGGAGGTTTTTAGTATAATAGATTATATTTAAGCATATATACAAATAGAGTATCAAGTAGTACTTTCTATTAAAAAATTAGATATATAAAGAGGAACTATAAGTTCTTGTATTAAATTAAATCTTATGCAGATTAGCTATCTGTAACTTTTTATCTAATAAATATGTAAAGCAAAACTGTTAAAAGAAAAAAAAATAATAAAATAATAAAATAAAATAATTAAAAAGTCTGGTGATTTTAGCATAGTAGTTAGGTTACCAAACTGCTATATAAGAGGTCTGAGGTTTTAATCCTACTATTAATAAATTTGAATAATTACTTAGATCTTTGTACCTAACTTATAGTAAACTCTATTCATTTCTGAGAGTTACAACCCTGTAAATCATATTGCACCAATATCAATTAGATATTAGAAGTATAACACAAGGTTTGAGTTATATTGTATAAATAAATCTTAATAGGATCTATAAGCAGAGGACCTGTATAATAGAAATCCTGAGTTTGGTGAAGTAGTATAGATTTGAATAATTAAGTCAGTTAATACTTAATCTAGTGAAAAACCTGAGTACAAAAAATATGAGATCAATAAGTGTAAGTAAAACTATTGTGAATCTGTAGCCTAGTACTGACTACAAATGATAATATCAACTTGGCTTAGTAGCTAACTAGATTGGGAGGATCTACCTTGTAAAATATCTAATTAGAACTTGGAGAACTAGAGTTACAGCAGAAGCTGAGTTTGTATAAATATCAACAAAGGTCTAAGCCAAGTAAATCTATAAAATAAATATATGACTACTTTAATAGAAATTATTTCTGAGGTTAATCTGAGCTCTGTATGATCACAATATATTAGGCAATATGTATCTTGAGAGGACCTTAGCTATATAGTAAATAGTTCTATATATAAGTTAGCTAGCTTAAATAATCAGATATAGTAGTGATGTTAGTTTGAAATAGTAAGAAGAGTTAATGATCAGAGTATTTAAATAGATAACTTACATATAGGTTGCGATATAGCAGTATAGTATAGAACTAACAGATAGTCAATTATTTATATAGTAGACTACTTAAATTAGACAATAACTAAAGTTATATGTATAGTTTGTTATACACTCATCATATAACTATAAAAACCTTAGAAAACTATTTATATAATAGTTCTGTAATAACAAACTAATAAAATCTAATCAGCTAATGAAGTGGCCTTAATAACAAAAAAAATAAAATAAAATAATTAAAACTTATTTTATAATATTTCTATTCTTTTTAAAAATAAGTATTATAAATTCTAACTAATTTTAGAAGTTCAATAAAATCTTTATCACTTAACTCTTCTAAGTTAATAAATATTATCTTAGTAGTAGAACAGAGTTTTAATAGTCTATATATCTGAAAGATTTGATAAACTTATTCAGAATACTTCTATTCTGTTAGCTTATCAAGAATTTGGAGATTTTTTTAAAATATTTTGAGTATACTTTAGGCTTTGTCTATTTTTTTTTATACTTTCTTGTAGTTATTCTAAGTAGTAGCATATTTTGAGAGTTTTAAGAACTTGATTCTGTTGTTTTTCTCAGTTTTCTTCTTTTAATTAAAAGATTATTTTTTTAAGCTTTTTTTTTTACTTTATACAAATGCTATCAGCTAACTTTATTAATTTTATAAATTTCAGAAATGATACATATTGTAAGAGTACAACTAGCCACATGTACAATTTTAGGTTGTCTATTTTAAGTAGTCCACTCAAAGGTTCTACACTAGCTGCTATACCTGAAATCTCTTAGAAGATTCCCTATTTAAATTCTCTGGCCCTATCCCATTTATCGCAAGTATTACTCTTTAAAGTTAACTCAAACTCTATGTTACTCCTCATTGGGAGGCACCCAAGCTGATATTAGTCACAACTTTACTATTATAGGCCTAGGTCTTATCTGAATAAGTTCCACTTCAACACTCCCTAACAGATGGGTATTATAATACCCAACTATGCTACGCTATATCTCCATTCTAGCTTGCATATACCCTTATTCGATGTTCGTACAAACCTAGTTCCAGCCGTGGCCCTCTAGCAGTTTAGACTTCTGTGTTCTTCCGAATATTTCATAAGGAAGATCCTCCCAATCTAGTTAGCTGCCAAGCCAAGTTGGTGTTGCCGTAACACCCAATGTTACAGACTTACTCGCACCCACTTGATCTATATCTTCATATTCAGAAATCTTTGTCAGATCAAGCATTAACTGGCGTGACCGTCGAAATCTGTACTACTTCACCTAACTTGGGATTTCTACCATACAGGTCCTCTGCCTATAAATCCTATCTTGATTTATTCGTGTAATGCAACTCAAACATTCCGTCACACTTCTAATATCCGAACAATATTAGTGCAATGTGATTTATAGGGTTACAACCTCAGAAACAGACAGAGTTTACTGTAAGTTGGATACAAGGTTTGAGTAATTATTCAAAGTGTCAACAGAAGGATTTGAACCCCAAACCTATTACATGGCGGTCTGACAACCTATCTACTACACTAGATCGCTGGACCTTTTTAAGCTTTTCTTTAAAAATAGTTTCTATTAAAAGATTAATTCTAATAAAAACTTTTTTATATTTTTTGATAAGTTATTAACAAATTTAATAAGAAAAATATTTAAAAAAGATTGATTCTCTTCATAATATAATTCTTAAAAGGAAAATTCTTCTAAAGTTTCTTAGTTATAATATTTTTTTCTTGTTAAGAGAGTATAGTTATTTTTTTTGTTTCTATAAAATTATTTAAGTTAATATTAGAAAAAAGATTTTCAAACAAGTTTAGTTTATTGTTTAAAGTTTGATTTGAAGTTTTTGTTTCTGTTAGCATTGTTATAATTAAAAAAATATTTGTTTTATTTATTACAGAAACTTGATTTTCTGTAAGAACTAAGCTATGAGTTATTGCAAAAGGAACTTAATTCTAAATATTCAAGAATTCTTTAAGAGTATTTAGAGTTTGGAATTGTAATTATTAAGTATTTTAGGTATTTATTTTGAGGTATTAATTAAAAGGTAACTATTTTTTTTTTTTTTTATTATTATTATTTATTATAATGTCAGTATAGAAAAAATAATTTTAGTACAATTTAAATATCAAGATG
>CAJVPM010002343.1:0-10035 GCA_910592325.1 Scutellospora calospora | reverse complement strand
AATCTTTTTTTCTTTTCTTCTTCTTTTGTTGAGTGGCCCAAGGTTTTATTGTAAAAGGGTTAGGAGTTATCTATAATAATGAGAGATTATCAGATATTATAATTAATTCTTAAATTATGCTAAACTATTTAGGAATTTGTCTTCTAGAAATTTTGTTAATATTTTGATGGAATTGTTTCCAATTAAGTACTTTAGTATTGTCATGATTAGTAAATTGTTCTATACATGTAACACTATATATATTTAGTTGTTCCTTAAGATAGCTTATAGAGGTGGAAGCTTTTGATAAAATAGAATCAACTAGGGTACCAAGAGTAGTAGGTAAAGGAATCAGCCAGTTGTTATTTGGATAAAAAAATTGTATATTGAGATTATGCATAGCTAGTATAGCTTGAGCAGTATATGTATAGAGTTGAGAAGATAGAAATATTGAAAAATATGTAAGGATTGAAGAGCTTGAGTATGTTGAATCTTGAAGTTGTTATAGTCTAGCTTTAAGAAATGAGGAGTTGAATTCTGTATAGTTCAAATTTCGAGATAAAGAAGAAACCAAGTGAGAGGTTTATACAAGAAAGAGTAATAGAAGAGAATAGATTTCTGGATAGTATAAGAAAGATGTAGGAATACTATGAGCAAGTATAGCTTTGTGTTTAACTATATTAGTATAAAGTTTGTTTAGTGAATTGAGTTGGTTTTGAGAAAGATAAGTACTGTAAAGTTGATAAGATAATCAAGGAATGATAACACTATTTATAATATAGATTGCTTGTTTTTCTGTGATATAGCTAGTTGAAGTTTGTTTATATAAGTATGTATTTCTTTGTTGATAACTTTTTGAATAGGCATAGGTTTGTTGCTTATAGAGAACCAAGCTCCTAAATATTTGAATAGAATGTTAGGGTCTAATGCATTCAGAGTTGTATCCAAGTAGGATATATTATGTTTGGTATTAGATTGAGTTAGAGTATTCATTATGAAAACAGATTTAGTTAGATTAATACGAATATTAGTAAGATAGTAGAAGGAATTAGCAATATCGAGGATTTTTAACAAATTTTCTTTTGTATGAGCAATCTACATTGAGTCATCCATATATGCTATCACTGATATATAAATAAGTTTGGGTGATGAAGATATTGGTATTGTTGTTTTATAGCCCTCATATTCAGTATATATATGGTGAATTAGTAGATCATAGTATATTCTCTACAAAATTAGTGAAAATATATCTTTTTGGTCTATACCATCTTCTACTTTATAAGTATCAGTAAATCTATGACTTGTTATAACTTGGTTAGTTCAGTTTTAAAATAGAAATATAAGAAGATTTATGATTGTTTCAGGAATATGAATACATTTAAGAGCTTTTTCTAGAAGAGGAATATAAACTGAGTCAAATGCCTTTGACATGTCTTGAAATAGAATCCAATATTCTTTTTTTGTAGTCATTGCGTCTTCAAGTATACTTGTAAGATGAGATATTGGGAGTAGTATCGATTAGTTTAAAAGACTAGTGAAATTTTAAGGTGAGAGAATAGTGTATTGAAGAAGAACTTGAGTTAATCTATTAGTTATAATTTTAGTAAAAATTTTTTATATATAGTCAATTAGAGTAATAGGATGAGTAGTTTAAAGATTATAGTTGAAGTTCAGTTTAGGAATCAGCTATATATTAGCTTTTGCTTATTGCTTAGAAGTAATTTCTAATTTGAGACAAGAATTTAAAATAGTAAGAAAATATAATAAGGCAATAGATAGAAGATGTTTAAGTATTTTATTTGAGATTCTAAGAGGTTCAATAGCTTTGTTCATAGGTAAAGCTTTAATTATAGCAAATAACTCTTTTATTAAGATTGGTGCAGATAGTAAATCATATATTGATGAGGAGATAGAAAGTAGAGGAGAATAGTAATATTCTCATTCTTGCCAATATGAATTATTTAGAGGATTAGCTTTGGTCCAATCTTGAAAGTGCTCTCAAATAGTATTTTTAACTTCTATTAGATTAGTAATTACAGAATTAGATATAATTATCTTATCTAAGTTAGGTTATCTTGTATGTTGTTAGAGAATAATATTAATCATTCAGCTCATGTTATCCTTTATATCTGAGTATCACTTGTTAATATAATATTTTATTCTTTCTCCTTGTTCTATTGCTTTTTCTTGGTTTCTACTTTTCTATATTATTGTTTTATATTCTTTGAGTTGATTTAAAGTATGTTGTTTGTTTATTGATATATCTTCAATTGTTACTGAGTTTATAGAGATTTCAGAAGCTTTACTGACAATTGATAGATGATGATTTATTGTAGATATAGAAGTAGTTGAAGTTATTGAAATAAGACAGATTGCTTTGTTTATATGAATTAGAGCTAAGTAGAGTTTTGTTGTTTTAAGTGAGAGAGCATTGAACATTTTTGGAGCTTTAAAAGTAAATAGAATATGCAGATTAGCAGCACTTTTAATTTGGTTTGACCAAATATGCTAGTGTTTGTTGAGATTCTCAGGTATGATAATAAGTAGAGGATTTGCTAATAAGGTATTAATTGCTTCTGTAAAGTCTGTTCAATTATCTGTCGTTGTTTTGTTATAGAGAAATATTTTTCTTTTTTTCCTTTTGCAACGAGGAGTTGTTGGAGTAAAGTTTGTGTGCCAAGTTGTACTTAATATTTTATGGTCACTATCTGATATACTAGTAGTGTCTATTAGTGTTGAGCAATCTATATCGAGGATCATATTATTTAAGTACCAGATATCATCAATTTGGCTTTAAGATCAATTATTGCTATGTAAAATCTGTTATATTGTGAAATGAGAGAAGGCTAGAAAGATTGTTAGAAGATAATGATGAAAAAATAGAAAATTGTTTTTTGTTTGAACGTTTATTTGTATTAAAATCTCTAAGGATGATTAAATACTAATTTCTTGTTTTAGCCTCATTTAACCAAATATTAATTAATGATAGTATGCTTTTTAGAAGTTGTAGATGATTAGTTAGAAGATAAACAGAGATTATTTGTGTTTTGTTGTTATTAGAAAAGAAAAAATCTATATATATAGCAGGGCCAGAAATAGAATTAATATTATGGATATATAGTTGAATTGATTTGTGTACTATTAGAGCAGTATCTAATGCAGTTTCACAGTGTAAAGGATTAGATAATGTGAAGTTTGATATATAGAATTTATAAAAAGGATTAGTTAATAAAGTTGGTTTGCCTTTCAATTTAGTTTCTGACAGTACAACTAAATGAAGATTTTCTCTTATGCAATATTCTATCCAGTTTTGGAGTTTAACTGTATTATTTAGGCCTCTTATATTATGTATAGTAAAATTAATTTGTTGTTTTGGATCTTCGATCTCAGGTAGTTGTTGTTGAATTAGAGTAGAAAAATCAGTAAGATTTGTAGAGTTTGATATTGTATGTATGTTACTCATAGGATATTATTTTCAAGTTCTGTTTCCATATCAAGGAATTGGTATTGGAGTGGTTTGAAGATATCCTATTTTGGAGGTAGTAAGTTAGGTAATTTAAGTAAGAAGTTTGGTAAATTTGTAAATTCAAAGTGTTGTTAAAGGAAGGCAAAAATTTGTAGTACATCATCATATCATTTTACTAGTAGAGAGATTGTTTTATCTGGCCACCACTGTTGAATAATAGTATTTAGTTCTACTAATATATTTGGAAGTTGGTTAGTTGATGTAGTATTTTGTGATATTAGAATATTTATCCATAAATCTGGAATTCGATAAAAGAAGTAGTGCTCTCTAAGAGCTTTTATAGCAATAGAGAGTTCTTTGGGTGTAGTTATTAGGAGAGTGAGATTCATTTCTATGATATTATTTGAGTTAATTAGAAGATCTGGAAGATCAGTATAGTTAATAACACAATATACGGGAGGGAGAAGAAATAGTATTCAGTAAATAGATAGTATTTCTTTGATGAATTATTATGCAGTTACTTTGTTTTCAATAGAAAATAATATTTGAGTTTTTAGTTGTAATTTAAGAGAATCAGTTGGAAGAGGTCTTTTTGTAATTAAATAATCATTTAGAAGTTTAGCAAATGTGTATTCTGATTGTAGAATTCTGACATGATTAATGAAGTTCTCTTAGTTTTTTAGAAAAAAAAGAAATTTTGCTTCAAGGTGTGGAAGGAGAAGTTGAGGAGTAACTGGTAGAGGTGGTAGTCACTCAGGCAGATCAAAAAAATAAGATGGTATTCTACTATATAGATAGTATTTCTGAAGAGCTTGCTTATAGTTTTAGAGTTGTTTTAAGTTTGCATGACTAGAGATTAGAAAAAGGTCTCTAATTTCTAGATATAGATCTTCAATTTTTTCTAGTAGAGGTAGACAGTTATCTCCAAAGTATGTTCCTAGAAGTGTTTGAAATGTAAAAACTTTGCATAATACTCTTACAGCTCAATGAGTATCATAGCAATTTGTTAGAGATAATTCAAAATTTAAAGCATCATTAATATAAGAAGGTATATCTTTAGGATCATCAGAAAGTGGTAGCAAGTTGTTGATAATGCATTTAGAGATTATTTGTCAAACATCATCAAACTTGAAAAGAATTGTAGTTTTAGTAAAGCTAGCTAAGTAGTAGATTGAGTAAACTATTTCATGTGAGTCTTTTAAATTAAAATCTATATTTAAAAAATAGTCTATTCCAATTTTCTTGTAAAGCATGAAAAAGATCTCATTTCAGTTCATTTTGTTAGTGATTATTACATCATGTAGTTGTTTATATCATTCAATTGCTACAGTAAGTAGGTCATTAAACTCTTATTGGTATTGAGGCCGAGTTTGAGTAGAATAGATAAAAGTACGGAAGAATTGAGTATCATAGTGATCTAGCTTAGCTAAAATAGCTTCAGAGATAAAGAAATTAGTAGGTAGATACTTTAATTTATACTTGGTAAATTCTTTAAAAGCAGAGAGAGAAGTGAATATTTCTATGCATTTGTCTCAGTTCCAGAGAGAGATATTTATAGGTTGGTATTTTTCTAGCCTTCGGTCTTTTAAAGCCAAGATTATTTTATCTGTTCATTCCTTTTCTTTGTAGTCTGCCTATAGGTTGTTATTATTGTTGTTCTTTTTCGTTAAGTTTTGTTGAGTTGTTCTTTTGCCTATTAAGGCTTGACTATAGATAAGTATGGGAGTACTTGAACTTGCAGTTGGAGTAGATTCTATATCCCTTATATGTGCATCAACTTCTATATTTGTAAGATCTAAATCGAGTATTGTTGCTAAAGACTCAGGTATTGGCTCTGAGTTATTAGAGTCAGATTCTAAATGAAGGTCAATTCCGGGTTCTTTGTTTTGTTAGTCAGGGATTATGGGAATATTTGTTGTATGTAATATTATGAGAATATTTGTTGTAGTAATATCATGGGAATATCTACTATATGTGCTATCATGTGTTGTTTTGTCAGAGTAGAACTAGATTCCTTACTTTTTTGTAAAATTTTTTTAGAGTTTTCAGAATTAGTCGTAGAGATGTAGACAGTATATAGAGCAGTTTTTTTTTGTTGTTGTTATGGTCTTTTTTGTTTCTTTTTTTCAGGTATTCATCTGTGTGTGGAATATCTGTAATAGTAGGAGCAGTGGAAGTAGTAGAGCTCTTGGTTAGTTTAGTAGTATTATTATTTGAGGATATTGATGATATAGTCAGCAACACAAGTTTGTTAAAAGATATAGGAGTAAAGAAAGCGAAGTCTCTGTTTCTTTTAATTGTGTTTTAGTATATTCAAGAGGAGGTTAAAATTTGATATTAATATTTAGTTATTTAATATAAAGTAGTTATATATGATTCTATTTTGTTTTTTCTTTCTTCAGATTTTGTTGTTTTGGTGATTATCAGAAAGAATATATTATCTTTTTTCTGTATAAAACTTGAGATATTGTATACTTCTTTTAGCAGAATTCTTTATTTTTAGTTCATTCTTTTTAGTTTGAATCTATTATTATATGCTCTTAGTTGGCTATCTTCCTGAAGTATATTCTTATTATCTTTTTTCTAGATTTCAACTTCAACTATCTTCTTTTCTTTTCTAATAATACATTCAAATTTACTCTCTTTGTTTTTCTTTTTTTTTATAAGAATCTATTCTTTTTTTCTTTTGTATTATAAGATTTTCTTTTCAGTTTTTTAAATCTGAAAGCTTTTTTTCTCTCTATATTTTTCTTTTATTTCTCTAAATTCTTGATTTTCTAATATTTCATCCTCTATTGCCTTGTACTAGTTTGCTTTTTTACTGATATGTCTTTTACCTTCTCTTATTTTAAATTGTCTTTAAGTAACTATTTTTCCTGTTTATTGTCTAATAGTTAATTTATATGCTATAAGTTAAGCTTACTTATACCTGTTTATACTTCATTTATCTTATATTTAACTAGGATATTGCTAATAAAACTCTTTTTTTTTTCTTGTAAATTTGTGAAATTCTAACTTTTTGTGAATTCATTTTCTATGACACTTAACTCTAGTTTTTTTGTATATCATAGAATTTTAGCTCCTAGGTTTTTATATTTAATTTTCTTCTATTTCATATTTTTAGATACTAATATGTATTCTACTATATTTATATCTAGCTGTACTTGTTTTAATTTTATTAATATTGTTATGTCTATAATTTCATTAGAGTTTATTCTTATAAAAAATTCTGATATATGATATTCAATATATTTTTGCCATAAGCTTACTATTCCAAATATCAGAGAGTTGTATTTGCATATATTAAAGAAAGCTCTAGTTTCTACTTTATTAGTTTAAATATCAATTGATATATTGAATTACAGGTTTTTTTTTAAGATATATATTTGCTAGAAAGTGCTTAAGCTTAGGAAGAAGTATTATATTGTTTATATAAATTACTTAGCTTGCAAAGTGTTTTTTGTATCTTAATATACATATTATATTGTTTACTTCTTTTTTGTATTGAAGTATACTAGTTTTTTCTTCTTTTTTAAGTTTATCTAAACTTCTAAAAACCTTATACTTTCTTCTAGTCTCTTTACTTTGATTTGGCTAGATGGAGTTTTAATCTGTATAAAGACTTCTTTTATACTTTGCTTGTAAGGTCTCTAAGCTATTGCTTTAGATTTTGTGCTATTTATTTTAATATCATTTAGCATAAAGAAACTATTTGAAATCTGAATAATTTTTTGTAGTACTATTTTAGATTTGGCTACTTATGTAGTATCATCTGCAGAAGCAAGTACTGAGACTATAGCTTTTTTAGTTTTGAAAATTTTTTTCTCGATATCTACTTACTATTAGAGTTTTATTTAATAGCTAATTTCTAATTAATATATTCTTATTAATAATAGATTATAGAAAATTTTTTATATTAGCAGTGAAATTACCTCATCTTAATATATACTATTACTAGCTACAAAGAAATCTGTTAAACCTTTGTCTATTACTACTCTTATTTTGTAATCTTAAAATAGTTGCTTGATAAAAGTAATTAAGCTTTTTAGTAATTTTATTCTTCTTATTATGAGCTCTAAAGTATATATACTAACTGAATTGAAGATTTTTTACATATCTTAGAATACTATCCTTAAATTTTTTTTCTTTTAAATTGTATCTTTAATAATATTATTTAGAACATATATAGATACTATAGTACTTTCATTAGAAAGCTTTGCAAAATTTGCATCTTTTAGAATTTTCTTTTCAACAAATACTTTGCTTAGTCTTTTTTATACTATTTTGACTATGAGCTTTCTAAAAGTCTCAAATAGCATTATTAGCCTAGTACTTGCTAAATTTAATTCTCAATTTGTGCTTTTAGGAATTAAGTATATTTGTCCTAGCTTTTATTTTTTAAAGAATTTTCCTTTGCATATTATTTGGTTTGCAAATTTTATAAAGTATTCTTTAGTTTTTGAACTTACTTTTTTAATAAGCTTGTAGCTAATTCCTAAGATACCAGGTGCTGTATCTTCTTTTAACATATTAGTGACCTTTATCTATTTTTTTTCAGTTATTTTGTTCATAACACTTATATATCATTCTTAGTCAATTCTTTTTTGTTCTTCATAAATTTTTGCTCATTCTTGGTTCATTTATTTGAACTGATAATTTTTTTTTCTAAATTGTCTTTAAAATACTTTATTACTTCTCTTTTAATATCTTTACTTTTCATAACTAATTTCTTATTCTCAAACTTATCTTTACTCTAAACTAATACTCTATTAACTACAATCTTATTGTGTAGATATTTGAGAAGCTTATTTAGTATTTGCTTTTGTTTTCTAGATATTAATATAAATCTCTCTTCTATTTTTTCTTTTATTTCTTTTTCTTTTTTAGCTTGCAACTCCTTTTATGCTTTTTCTTTGAGTATATTCTACTATTCTCTTATTTTATTACAGTATTATGTATTCCAAAACTTAGGCAGATATAGTATACAAATTCTGTATTCTAAGTTTAGATATTCTATATATATATCTAATTTTACTCTCTTAAGATCATCTATACTCTGCTCTGTTGCTTTTACTCCTTTTCTATATATTATTTTTAGAACTTTGATTCTATTATATATTAGCAACTTAGTTGCTTCTTTTTTTATCTAGCTTTTAAAGTCTTGTATTTTAGTTAAAAGAATATACTTGCTTGCTACTACTTGTATTACCTTCACTATTGTTTCCCACTCTTTGTCAATATCTATTTTTACTTTTTCTTTTGTTTTACTTCTATTTTTTTTCTTTTTTTTTCATATTTCTAATTATCTTTTCTACTTCTTAACTATAATTGCTCTAATTTTTTTCTATTGCCTTGTAATATTGATAAAGTCTTCTTGTTTTTTTTAGTTCCTTTTTACTTCTTTGTTTTTTTCTTCTAAAAAATCTGAACTATCTGATTATAACTAGATCAGCTCATAATCACCATCTATAACTATCTCCATTTCATCTATATTGCTATCTAAGACAAAACTTTTTATATCTTATATTGTTTATATATAGTCTATTCTAGTCAATACCTTACTATTTGACTATAAATACTTGGATAGTTCTGAGTTACAAAAACAAAAAACTTCTATATAGTCAGTATTTTTGAGCTAGTTTATAATTTTTATTCAGCTATATATATTTCTCTTTTCTTTTCTACTCATATCTAGTCTCTTGTTTAGTACTGTATTGAAGTCTCTTAAGATAATATAGTGCATATTCTTTTTGTTTTTAATAATTTCTTCTACTAGAATTTTATATATTTTTTTATTATTCTAGATTTTTAGGTAGTAGATAAACTATTCAGACTTGCAAAACTACTTTTCTAAAGAAGAATTTTGCTTTGAAAAAGTAGAGCTATACTTTTTGTATACTCCTAGATTTTTTATTCAATTTTGATTAACTAGTAATCTAATTCCTAACTCTTTCTTTTTATTTTTTTCTATTTCTGTCTAAAAGCTTGAGTATCTATATTTTCTTGTGTTTATCTATTTACCTTCTTGTTCTTTTATATATATATATATATTTTTTTTTTTACTTTATACAAATACTATTAGCTAACTTTATTAATTTTATAAATTTTGGAATTGATATATATTGTGAGAGTACAACTAGCTACATGTATAATTTTAGATTATCTATTTTAAGTAGTTCACCCAAAAGTTCTACACTAGCTACTATATCTGAAATCTTTAGAAGATTCTCTATTTAAACTCTTTAGCTCTATTCTACTTACCACAAATATTACTCTTATATTTTACTCTAACCCTATGCTACTTTACTTTGAGAAGCACCCAAGCTAATATTAGTCGCAAACTTTACTATTATAGACCCAAGTCTTATCTGAATAAGTTCTACTTTAATGCTATAACAAACTGCTAACTCATGCCCCAACTCTAGGTCACATAGGACCCAAAGTATTTGATTCTAAACCTAGTACCTTTGTATAACAAGTTATAAAAGGTAATCTCATACAAAACATATAAGAGTTACATTAGTTTCATTTATTATTTATAATTATACTTATTTTGGAAACAAGGCTGAAACAGCTAGGGTTTCACTTAT
>CAJVPM010002342.1:0-10036 GCA_910592325.1 Scutellospora calospora | reverse complement strand
GTAGAGGAGTTAAAAGAAAGTAAAAAGTGAAAATATGAAAAAGAGAGGTTTAAGAAAAAAAAGAAAAAGAAAAAAAATTTCTCTATCTTTTCTTATAAGTCTCTCTTCTTCTTCTTTCTTTCTCAACTCTATATATTTATATTTTTATTTAGTATACTTTTATTTTTATTTTTATACTCTTATTATATTATTATACCTTTTTACATTTCTGTGTAATGATTTTTCTCTTTAATAAAGATAACTATACTTTCTTTTTCTTATTTTTATTTTTTTTTTATTTTTATTTTTTTTAAATTTTTTATGAACTTTAATTTTTTTTTACTCTATTTTAAACCTTAATTTTAAATATGTGCAATTCTTTATTTCTATTAGTTAATTATTACCAAATTTGAATATTCTTAAAGAGTGCATTTAAATTTTTTATTATCTCTTGCTTTAGTAAAGTGTTTGGATTTGTAACTATAAAACAAGTGATTATAAGTTCAATACTTGCTAATAAACAGTTAATCTACTAATGAGTTATAGTAGCAGACTAGCACTAAGTAGGATTTCTTTTTATTTAATTATTTAAATTATTTTATTCTCTTTTTCAAAACAATACTCTTTTATATAGACTTTTATTAAATAATTTTATTAGAATACTTTTTAATTTTTTATTAGATTAGAAATTTTATTAAAAAATTTTCTTTTAATTTTAGTTACATAAAATATTTAATTCAATTGAATAATTTTAGCTAAAATTTAATATTCAAAATTAAACTAGTTTTATTATAACAAAATTACTAGTTAACAAATATTTAAGAATCTATCTCAAGAATATCAACACTTAGTTATTTTTTACAGAGTTTAAAACTATGTAGGAAAGAATATTATAAGTAAAATAAATTCTAACAAAAATAACTTTCTATCTATCAGTCTAATTTTGATAAAACATATAATATTAGAATTAGCTCACTAAGATGAATCTAATGAGCTAAAGATCATTCAAATCTGATTACTAGATGCTAATATATATAAGTTCTAAATTATATAATCTTAAGAAAGCACATGTTCATATAATGATCTTCTGTGTTCAAAATCTACTAGTTCTACTAGATCTTAAATTTCTACATATTCTACAAGATATTTAGAATCTACAATAATTATTATTTCTATAATTTCTTTAATAACTATTATATCTTTAATATATAGTAGATATAGTATATCTTTCATATCTTTTAGTTATTTTATATATATTTTACTACTAATTTAACTATATTTGTATATATTAAATATATAATAGCATTTTATTATTATTTTTATCTGATTCTTGTATTATAATAATTTGTATAAAAAGGCTACTTTTCCACTCTGCTAAAATTCAAACAAGATAGAGGTAATTGCAGATAAAGTTCAAACAAATTCTTTTCTATTCTTTAATAAACGAATACAATATAAATATCTTCATATATTAATTATTATTTCTAATTGTTTTAAATATCTTTTCTACTTGTAAAGATGTAATTAGTAGTGTTTTCATATATTATTAATTGTTAACTATCTCTTTCATCAAGCCTTACTCTAATTCTTTAGTTAAATTTTTTTAGACACTATATATATTTAAACTATATAAGGATTAGTTATTATACTAGTCTTAGCTAGTCTTTAGAAATTCTATAAAGGATAAATTCTCAGTATTGATACCATATACTTACCCAAGCTCAAAGAATAAACTTCTGTTAAAAATAAAGTTCTTTTTATACTAATAGTATTAAGGTCTATAATATTGAAAAAAATATTAGTATAGAATATAAAAATAAACAGATTAATAAAAAGACTCTATGTGACAAAAATATTAGACCTCAATATCAAATAATGAACTTGACTTTAAAAAAAAATTTAGAAGTTAAATATATGATTTATAGTCTTGTTTAGCTTACTAGAAGTACAAGAAAAAGAATTGATCCAACTCTGTTAAAACAAACTTCAAAAACTAAATCATAGTATTCTAAAGTCTAACTGAAGAAGAAATATAAGCTAATCTAATAATGAAAAATAAGTTAATATATATGAAATACTAGAAAACCAAATTGGAGAAGAAAAACAAATAATATACCTTCTGCTCTATATTCTAATAGGTTTAACAGACCAAGAATATTCTTCTAAAAAATTCTCAATACAGATATTGAAGCTACTCAAAAAAGGTTATAATAAAGATAAAAATTATTTACTAAAGATCTAATAGAAAGTCAAAGAGTTTAAGATTAAAAAAAAGAATATACCTCTGACTAAAAATTTGTATTATACTATAGCTTCAGAAGAATTAAGTATGAGAGACTTTAATATCAAGAAAATCCTATATCATATAGATATGTCTAAAGAGTATGAATGATCTAAAAATGAAATAAAAAATATTAATAAATTGTTTAAACTTTGTAGCAAAGATAGAACAAAGTTAAGTGAAGACTTACTGAAATGCAATACTAACTACTCTAAATTCTCTAAAAAATAAGACTATCAGAATATCAATATCTTAAAGAAAAAAGAAAAGAGGAAAGGAAAGATAACTACATTAGGTATTTGCACTATACTTGTCTTCTTATAGATAATCAGATAGATTAGTTATGAAGAAAATAATGAAATATTCTACTCACCAAGATCAGATAAATTGTTAGAAAATTTCTTAAGCAAGATTGCTGCAAATAGTCTAGTTAATATAAGAAACAAACTAAGTATAAATACTAATAATGAAAAAAGATACTTATTTAAATTTAAGATAAATAAAGATTTCAACAAAGTTCTAAAACTCTAAATAAGTAGTACTGAAAATTAAAGCCACAAGAAATTCAATAAAAAATTAAAAAAAAATTTAATTATAGAAGAAAATCTACTTATCTACTATTCAAAAAATACAATTTGATATCTCCAAATTCAAAGAATAGAATCTAGTTCAGGTTCTAGTATTCTGATATTATGTCAATATAAATTCACTCTGCAAAAATTTATAATAAAGATTCTCAATATTTTTAAGCTGCAAGAAAGAAATAACTATAAGATGCAAGATTAGTAAATATTGAACAAGAATAATTAAAAAGTTTAATATAGAGAAAATTCAAGAAATAACAAATAAAATATAAACAAAAAGTATTAAGGAATATATTCATATTGTACTTCAAGTAAGTTTCTATAAAACTCTGAATAGATATTAAAGTGTAGTTACCAAACTAACAGATAGAAAGAAGAAAGAAAGTATCTGTATTACTTATCTGAATAAGTTTTGAAAAAGCCTTAGTATAATATCGAAATATATCTTGATAAACTTTAACAAGTCTTTATTTTATATATAATATATATAAATTAATAAGAGGAGAATTGTAAATTGTAATTTTGATTATCTCAGATATACTACTTTCTAACATAGTATTATCTTTGATATATATAATTTCTTCTTTTGATTTTATAATTTCTATAGTTCTTATAGAAATTATAGTTTTAATAATCATTATAGTTTTTATTATTTTTATAGTTGCAATAGTTTTTATATTTTTTATAATCATTATATTTTTATAATTATTATTTTTTCAAATCTTCTATATGTAAAATTAACTATATAAGAAACTTCTTTCTCTCTTCAATAAAGATATCTCTGAAGTTTATAACAATTAAAAAATTAAATAAATTACTCCTAACTACTAAATTCACTTATCTCTAATTACTTCTCTCTAGATATAATCAAACTCTAATCAATTTAAAAATAAGCAATCATCTTTTATATAGTCTTATTGATAAATCTATAATCTCTATTATTAAATTAATAACTAATCAAAGAGAAGACTAGATTATATATTATAAAATTATTCTAAAAGTATAAAAATAATGAATAATAAAATATCTACCTTAAAGTACTAGGCTAAACTCCAAGTTAATCTACAAGATCTCTAAAACTCAGACCAAATCTTTCATACTATTTTTTAGTCTACTAACTTAAGGTTAATTGTTGGATTATAGTATTAATTATATTTGTAAACCTAACTCCTCATGTGATATAGCATCTAGACTAGTATTAGTTTGGAACCAATTTATACTTTTTCAATATATATAATTAGTTTGGCATAGTAATGCTTTATATTAAAATAGAATTCTTTTTTAATAATTACAATACAGAAAATATTTCATCTTACACTATTAATCTTTCAACAATTCTAATATATAGACTAAAAAACTAAATAATATGAAAACTATAACCTAGAACTAATTTAGAAATACAAGCTATGAATTATCAAATACTAAATTAGACTAATAACTAAAAGATAATCTAATAGTATTACAATAGATCTTATATGAATAAAGACAATAATAACTATATAGAAGACTAATCTATAAATAGAAATAGAGATAAGTATATCAGTATATAAATATAGAAATAAAAGTATAAAAAAAAATAATAATAGAGTAAATATTTAAACAAAGTATAGTTATAATAGTAATATCAGAATGTAGTAATAAAAAAAAAGCAAACTATAAAATTTGACAATAAATATAATAAAATTACTAAATTAGATACAATTTTGTTATATAAAAGAAATTAACTATAAATAGTAATTTAAAATAGTCTATGTAAATATTAAGCATTATAAATTTATTTACCTAAACAGAGAAAATACATACTAGTAATATTGTATGAACCTTTAAATTATATAAAAATTTATAAGAATAGATAATTTAGTTAATAATTGTTTTTATATTATAAATTTTATTACAAAATCATGCAATTTTAATCTTATAAAAGAAGTTTAAAATTTATAGCACTTTGCAAAAAGATGTGAATATGTGATTTTTGTGATGATGATAGTAGAGAATCATTAAGATTATTCAAATCTAAGAATCTATACTAAATAATAAAATATAATTATATTAATTAGAAATATTATATATATTTAAAAAATCTTTAAGATTTCAAAATCTCTGATTCTCATATAAAAAATAA
The DNA here is from genome assembly GCA_910592325.1 of Scutellospora calospora. Lineage (NCBI taxonomy): Eukaryota > Fungi > Glomeromycota > Glomeromycetes > Diversisporales > Gigasporaceae > Scutellospora > Scutellospora calospora. The sequence goes on along the minus strand of CAJVPM010002342.1, from coordinate 5,070 downwards.
TCTGCAGTATTCATATCTTTTTGCAAAGTGCAATAACTAAATTAAATGTTTCTATATAGTTATAGAATTTATTTTAAGCATTAGAAACTAGTAGTGAATTCAAAGTTTTTGATAGTACTTTATATTATAAATAAAAAAAATATAGTTTTAGACAAATAAAAGGCAATATAAGAAGTTTTAGAATTGAAGTTTCTCTTAAAAATATCTTATGACTAGAAAATTATTGCTAATTATATTTTATTATATTATAGCTATTTAGCATACTAATTTGATATATCTGAAGATCTAGTTATACTAAGATTTGGAATTAACTTATCTATACAAATAATCTGAAAGATATAGTTCTAAGTTGAAAAGACTTAAAAGAGACAAATATAACTTAGTCTGAGTTTAAAGTTACTTAGAAAAGTTTGTGATTTTTAATTATAAAAGACCAATATGAGGTTGGTTCTAATATTAGAAGAATTAGTATTTTTTATAATTACTAATTATTAGTAGACTTTAAATACTAATTGATTTCATATTAAACTAGTCTCATCTTAGTTTATTATATTAACTAATATTAATCTTTTTTCAAATAATAGTTTTTTGATCACATTATCAAATTATTATATTTTGAAAAATCATAATTTGGAGATCACAATTCAAATTTTACAGAAGCACAAATTCTAATAATAACAAAAATTCTTTTCATGTCTCATAATTTATATCTAGTCAATTAGATAATAGTATATTAGTTATATGATATAAATATTTATACCTTGTAAATTACCTTTTTAAAAAATATGATTGAAGTTATCTCAACAACTACTCAAGAAAACTTAATAAACTTTTTATTTAAATTCTATAGTTTAATAGCACTGGTTGAAATTTGCAAAAATGATACTAAATCAGCAAATATTCAGCAAATATTCAGCATACTATTCGGCATCTATTCAGCAAACATTCAGTAAACATTCAGATGCTGTTTGGTACAATCGCTGCTACTTAGCATTCAAAAATGCTAAGTGGCAGCAATTGTACCAAATGGCATTTGAATGTTTACTGAATATTTGCTGAATGGGTACTGAATGGTATGCTGAATATTTGCTGAATGTTTGCTGATTTAGTGTCATTTTTGCAAATTTCAACTAGTGTAGAATTCAAATTTAAAAAGATTTATTGAATTTTATTTGATTGTTATCAAGATATCTTTGATCAAAATTAGAGCATAGCTTATAATTTAATAGATATTTAAATTTTTCTAAAAAATTATAATTAAAAATATCTTAATTTCTATCTAGTAAAATTTGATGAACTTTTTATTTGAATTATATTATCTTGTAAAATTCAAATAAAAAAAGTTTATCAAATTTCATCAAATAGTTGTCTGAAATATTTTTAATTAAAGTTTCAGAAAAAAATTTAAATATCTATCAAATGTAAGTTGCAATAAAAATTTGCCTAATTTGATTAAAGTTATTTAGACAATAATTGAATAAAATTTGAAAAACTTTTTTTATTTAAATTCTACAATTTCATAGAATTTGAATAAAAAAAGTATAGTAAATTTTATGAAATAGGTGTTGAGATATTATCAATTATAGTTTAAGAAAAAATTAAACATCTATCAAAATATAAGCTGCAATAAAATTTTGTCTGATTTTGATAAAAGATGTCTTGACAAGAATTCAAAGAAAGTCAATAACCTTTTCATATTTGAATTTTATTAAATCATAAAATTCAAATAAAAAAAAATTTATTGAATTTTATTGAGTAGTAGTTGAGATATTTTTTGAAAAAAGTAATTTACAAGGGTTGAATAAGTGATTATTTATTTAATTTAATTAGATATAGGTCACATAGTATATGGTATAAAAGATTAAGATATAGAACTTTGAAATACAAAAAGAATATTTGCTAAAATAACAAAGAAATATTATAGTTCAATACAACAATGATTCTCAACAAAAATAGTTTAGATAACAAAAATTTATAATAAAAAAGAATTATTAGACTTGAAGATTTCTACTAATTATAATTTTAAAGTATTAGAAATTCAAAAGTTAGTTTTATTAAAAGAAAATTTTTATTCTAAATATATCTTTTCTATATCTTAATATAATACTAATAGTACTAATAATTCTAATTATAATTTTTATTCTATTATTATAGCTAATAATTACTATACTAAAAATTTAGTAGATTTTTATTATATTACTAATAACAGAAATTATAATAATCTCATAAATATTAAAAATTATAAGAATTTTTAGAATTTTAGAATTTTTAAAATTTCTAGAATTTGTATTATATTGGAGACTGCAATACTTTCAAAATAGTAATTTTTACTTTCACAATATATAGCATATTGTAAAAATCAAATCTAGTAATTACAACTGCCACTTCTAGAATAATGATATCCTCCACTTATTGTGGGCCATTTCTAGAAGAGAATATAGTAAGTAAACAGGCGGACAAGTCCATTTATATAGAAGACCAATTTTATGATAGCCAGACTCAATGTACAGAACAGGCTTTGGACTCTTGCACAACTGTGAAAACTGGGTATATAGTGAGCGAACCTACAGAAGAAACTCCTTACCCTCCAGCCTCCAATACCTCATCTTACGCTGGAGAATATACCTGCTTTAATCTTTTTTTACTAAAAAATAACTTACCTCTACTAACCCATAATGAAACTCTTAATTCTTTTTTAAACCACCTACAAAATCTCTCCTTCCTACAACTATTAAAAATTTTAATTAATCAAAACCAAACAGAATCACATATCTATACTAACAATAATAACTCTCTACTACCTAATCATACAATTTTAACACCAAAAGAATTCTACAAATTCTATAGCTTACCAATCTGAACAAAACTCAAACTACCACATATCGACTCTAATATCTTCTTATAACAAAACTTTATTCCTAATTCTAAAACTCTTGAAACTCCAACTACTCCATTTCTAAATAATAATTTACAAGCCCAATCTATAAAAATCTATTCACTCAACACAAATGGTCTACTCGAGGAATACAAACAACTAAGCTTAATTGATTATATCACAGAAAACCAAATAGATATATTTGGAATTTCAGAAACTCATCTCAATCTAAAAGAAGCATAATTCTTAACACTTTCTAAAAACCTCACTAACTATCAAAAATTCTGGACTCTCTGTAACTATAAGCAGAGTGGAATAGGAATCATAATACACAATTAATTAGCAAAGCATATAGGAAAAATCCAAACCTTCAAAAACTTCCTTATTCAAATAGATCTCTATTTTAAAAATAACCATATTAAACTTATTCAAATTTACTTTCCAACTCAAGAAAAAAAACAACAACGCAAAGAAATACTCATATATATTACACCAATCTTAAATATAACAAATTCTAAAATCATAATCATGGGTGACTTTAATGGTACTCCAAATCCTAAAATTAACAGATTACCACAAAAAAAATACAGTTTACTAGAAAATAACTACTCAAAATTCTCAAATATCACAATTTCTATGATACCTTCTGTCTATTCTACCCCTCTTCCCTAAAATATATATATACACATACTAACAGTGCTAGCCGTATTGACCAAATATAGACTAATATTCATATAACTCTTCTTGATTATGCTAACATCATTCCTAACCCCTTTACTACTTCTGACTACTCAATTATTAGCCTGGAAACAACAATTTTAATCAATCAACCTACTAATACAGAAAACTATACAAGAATTTCTTTTAAATGGAACTTAGCTCAATCTGATCAAATCGAAAAATACTAACACTATACTAAACAAAATCTCATCCATCTCCTAACTCCTATCACAGAAATTTCAAATCCTGATGATTTAAACAATATATAGAACCAAATCAAAAAAATAATTAACAAAGCTGCTTTAAAATTTATTCTATATAAAAAAATCAAATTCAACTTAGGTTTTCAAAACTTCTTCAAACTAAATTTCTTACTTCTCTATAATCAACTCAAAAATATTACTTCCATAAAAAATCTTGCAACATCTACTGATATATCACAACTATACAACTCCTATACAAAAAAATACTCAAATAATACTCTCCTCCCACCATCTTATCAAAACTTCTTAGAAGCAAATCCGGACTCAAATACAATTCTAATACTACTCAAAAGTAAAATTAAAAATTTAAAAACTCTTATTCAAAAAGAAAAAAAAGATCAAACTCTATTTGAAATTCAAAACAAATTACAAGAAAGAAACAACAACTTTATACAAAATCCAAAACTTTTCTTTTGCAAAGCTTTCGAAAAACCAAACAACAGTATTAACTTGGACCGTCTCCTTACAAACAACAATCTAATAACACAACTAACTGAAATCAAATTATCCATTAACAACCACTTTCAAGAATACTTCCATGAACTCCCATACACTCCTATTAATACTAACTCACCTTTCTATGATTTTTACAAACCACACCCAGAAAATGAATATCTCTTCCAAAACCTTCTCTCAGAAATTACATCTAATGAATGGTCAAAAATCATAAAAGATCTTCTTAACAACAAAGCTGCAAGCCTATCTGAAACTAACTACGAACATATTAAAATACTAAATTCTAAAAGCCAAAATATTATTCGCCTTTTTCTCTTAAAATACCTCACTCTACAAAGCATTCTATCAGAATGGAAAACTTCTAATATCTTCCTTATTCCAAAAAATTATCGTGGAACTTTACCTTGGACCAAGTCCATCCAATCTCCCTTATCGAACTAATTAAAAAATGTTTAACTAAAGTCTTTACTACACGCCTTGACCAAATCATAACTCAATACCACCTTTTAAATGACCTAAATTTTGCTGCAACTAAAAACTGCTCAACACATACACCTATTCAAATTCTACTTAACACTATCGAACACTACAAAAACAACAACAAGGAGGCATGGATTTTGTTTCAGCTTATGTTCAAGGCCTTTGATAAAATCAATATTAACTGTCTCATTAATGCATGCAAAAGAATAGGCATTCCTCAAAATGCTTTAAACTTAATCAAATTTCTACACTTTGACAGAAAAGCTAGAGTAATCA
>CAJVPM010002341.1:0-10037 GCA_910592325.1 Scutellospora calospora | reverse complement strand
TCAAGCTGATCTATTAGCAAAACAAGGTACTACTAAACCAATAATCAAATTCTCATCTCTTCTCTTTAACTATCCAACACATTTTAACTGAAATAACTTCCTTATACCAATGAAAATTCGAACTTTTATCAAAAATACTATTACAATACAAGAACTCTCTACTTGGTCTATACTCAAATTCTTTGATGGTATTACTGATATCAAATGGGCTCTAATGTTTAAAATCTTAAATTCTTTAAAAAATAACTTCCTAAAATACTTCTTTCGTATTAAAATTTTAACAAATAACTTACCTACTATGCAAAATCTCAATATTCGCTATCTATATCTATATACTACATCAAACTATACACAATGTTTAAATACCGAAAATACTCTACACATTCTTATTTGCAAGAAAAATAACTCTAATATTCATCAATCACTTATTAATGTTATTAACAATTCACTAACTTTACTTAAAATTACAACAATTACCGCTTCAAATCTTCTAAATATTCTTTTACACTTTACCCTAAACTCTTCAAATCCCTAATATAATTACATTTTTTTTGCAATATCTGGAACCTTTACACTTACAACAATTACTAATATTAAAACTTTAGTTCAAAAACAAACAGAACTACTTCTAATAAACCTGTCAAACGATCTTCTAAACTGATTTTATCAAGATATTTAGTCTCTACGGAATCAACATCAACATAAATAGGAACTAGCTCGTAATATTATTCCTAAAACCAAACGTATTAAATTTTTCTATCTAACAACTTTACCAATTCCAAATACAAATATCATATCAAATCAAACAAATAATTTTGAACTTGAAATTAAAAAATAGTTCTTACAAGGCTCCTCTCTATTAACTTCAATTTTATAATGTCATAATTAATACCTTAGATCTTCTCTAACCTGTTCTAAACTGAAATTTAATTTGAAATAGTAAAATATAGTATTTATATAGGAAATAGGGGGTGTAATGTCACATTGGGTGCTTTGTTTAACTAAAAGTTAAACTTATATAACACAAATATAGTTTTGATATCTTTAACATAGGACTTATGTTCTAACTTTTTTTTAAAATAAAGTTTCGACTATGATATTATTTAATAATAAAAAAAAAAAAAAAAAAAAAAAAAAAAAAAGAAATTAAGTAGTCTAATTGCTATATATAAGTTGCCAAACAAGAGCCCAAACCCTCCTACATTTTTTCAAATCATATTGCTTTTATTTGATAAGCAAATATTCATTCTCCTTAAATGCAAAATTTTTTTATGTCTACAGCTTAGAGTTAGAACTCAGTAACTAAAGTGCAAAAGGTATTTTCTGAGCTATAATACCATTTAATCTTGTCTTAGATAGATGATGAATAGGCAGATTATTCTAATGATTAATTTATTGATCTTGTAGTTATCTTGGCTTAGCCATTTATTGATAAACTAGTCACATCTAACACATCTTTTTTAATCTTTTAGGCTTAAAACCATATAGTAAGAAAGTTGAAATAGTTAAGTGATATTCTAGTTTCAATACAATAACTTTATATTTGTATTATATACTATCTATCTTATTTAATTATATTTTTATGATTGTGAACATATTACTAATTTTTATAACTAATTTAGTTATATATGCATATATGATTATAAAAAAAAGGTTATCAGTATATATTTTATTGATAATATATGAAGAATATAAATCAAAAAAAAAATTGATAATTGCCTATTTATATATAATGATAAGAAAATAAACTATTTAACCTATATAAAATATTTGTTATAAAAATTATTTACTTCTTATTCTTCATATTTAGAAAAATATTATTAACACTATAATAATTTCTTTTTAAAAAAATTAAATGCTCAAATATGATAGGTAAAAGATTTGTTCTTTTAATAGATATTATATTTTCAGTATCACTAAATAGCCTTTCACTAGAAGTTGAAGTAGCTAAAATAGCTAGATATTTTTGTGCCAAATAAGCTAAAACTAGAAAATGACTTTGGTTACTTTTCCACTATTCAAATAGACATTAATTATAAGAAATTTTTAGCATTCCAATATAATTAGAATTTGAGCATTACTTGACTGATACATAAAAGCTAATAGTTTGCTTGTAGATAGTAAAAGCTGTTTAGTAGGTAGTGTATTTGTTTGATCTTGATACTGCTTATATATTTTACGTAACAGATTATAGATTCTGGATCTTGAGGATTCTGAAGTAAAACTTAATATTTTACATCGAAGATCAAATAATGCTACTAATATTCTTTTATCATATAGTACTTGCTAATAATAGCTCATGGTATTATATAAAGCTATTTTTACTCATTCCTCAAAATTTATACAGTTCTGAGGAATATTAAGCTATATTTGAAAGTTTATTGACTCAATATTATCTGCTTAATCTTCATTTAAAATAGCATCATTAAAAACATTTTCACTATCTTTATAATTTACTTCCTGTAATTCCAAATTCTCAGTAAATATAAGACTATTAGTAATTACATTAATTATGCTATATATAAAACTTATTGTTGTTTATTTACTACTCTCTAAAAGGTCAGTTGCTTTTGCAAATAGTTTAAGAACTATAACGAGACTTTTTATAGCTTTCTATTCGAACTTTGTAAGATTAATTTTTTTTAATTTGGCACCTTCTTTTTATGTTTGATAATCTTCTTTCAAAGAAAGCATAGTAATAATAAGGTTAATTATATTTTAAATTTTAATTAACTGTTACTAAGCAAGATAAGATGAGTTCTATCTTGTTGGCATATTAGCAATTATACGTAATTTGTAATCATTTTGAAAGAGATTCTAATTATAAAAAATTTTAAATTTAATAGAAGATTTAATAATTTTAATTTATATAAATAAAAAAAAGACTATATTACAATATCTTTGCTACAATTAAATTTTTTTTGAGCTTCTAAAAGTTACTAAGTTTGTTTAGGAGTAGTAAAATATAATATGAGCCTTTTTGCCTATACAACTAAATTTTCTACTTCTAAAAGACCTTTTCCAACAACCAACTAAAGAGTATATACTGTGCATAGTATATAAATAATATTAGGTATTAAATTTAGTGTTTAATCATATTACTACTATTATCAGTAGTAATAGTAAATACTTTATTATTAAGATTCTATTTTTTAATAATTGAATTTAATATTTTAGCGATAGTTTTGCTATTATGCAGATAAAAGAGATACTGAATAGCAAGTATATTTTCTTGTAATTGAAAATTATTATCAATATAAGAACAAGTAACACCTAAGTATCCTAATCTATTATGCCTAGTTCATAAATTACAGGTCAATGAACATGATATAATATTTTTTTCAAATATATTTAATAAAGATTGTTTAGTGTTTTCATATGCTTCAGAAAGTAATTGTCAACAATATTTTTCACTTGGAAATTGGTACAATTAATCAAATTCTGTGATAAAGTCTTTAAGACCTTTATCATTTCGAATACTTAATAGTTGCTAATCTTTAATTAAAAGTTCAATAAATTTTTAGTCCTTATGCTATTTATACTCTAGATTATTGAATAACATTTTGTTAATTGAAAGTTGTAAAGATAGTGATTTTTTTATTTTTTCATTATGAGAACTTTCTGTAATACCATGTCATATTGCTAAGTATCCAATATAATTTCTCATTAAATTATCCACTAAACCCATAATATGTCTATATAATTCCTCTTTATTACTCTTATAAACTTCTACTAAACAACTTACAATTGTTTTATAAGGTAACACAAGTTTATAGCATTGATAATATAACTAAATTCAGCTTCATCCTGAATGTTTTTTAAGAAGAACTAGCTTAATTTCTTTTAAATTTAGTAGTTTTAATGCATTATAAGATCTTTCTGATAAGACTGAATAATATTCTTCATTAAATAAGTTATTATATTTATCAGTCATATTATTATTATTACTGATAACTGGATCAAATGCATTATCATTATTACTATTAACTAAACTATCATATTTATCAGAAATAATTTCTTCTGAGTGAGATAATTCTAAGCTTGATATGTGTGTATTAGATATTTTTTTTCTTTTTTATATTTTTTATTAGAGCTTAGAGAAGTTGCAATATTTTTTTTATTAGAAAAATTATCACTAAACATTTTGTTTATAGTATATTATTCTTTAGTAATGACATGTTCTTATTTTATAATTTATTATAGATTTCATATCTATTCTAATTCATCGATTATTATTTTATTTTATGTGAATGTTAGCTAAAAATCTTATGTAACAATTAAATTTTTTAAGCGCACTCACATCAATATATTAACAATAATATTTAATTCTGATTTGATTAAATTATTTAATCAATTTTTTTTTTATTTTGACCTTTACCATGAGAAACCATATAGTATTCTTATTCAATTAATTTCTAAACTGATATCTAATAAAATAGTAAGAATTGTTGAAAGATAAGATTTATTATAGATCTTAATTAATATTCTAGCCATATATATAAAGTTTCAAATAAGCTTTAATTATATAATATCAATTTATCTACATAAAACTTAAAGTTTTCACAATTTTAACTTGACGATAATGTGGTTACATAGGTTATATATATGTTTACAATTAAATTTAGTTTAATTATTATTGTTTGATAAGATTTTTTATTTAACAACAAAGAAATAATATACTAGGATAGGATTTTGCTATCTTTATTTCAGCTCTGATCTATCACTTTTTGTAACTATTAATATATTAATATACTAATAAAGTGAAAAGAAAAAGGTTTTGTATCATATTTGCAGCTATAAAACCTATATCTATTTAATTGAGTAATTATTGTATTGTTTATAGTCATTAAATAGTATTTGTATCTTTATCAGAAGGTCAAAATACTGTTAAATGAAGGAGAGATAAAATTAGTTTAGTACAATAAGACTATTAAAAAACACTAATCTTATTTACAAATAGTCTAAATATCCTTCTATTCTTAGTTAGCTATCATTACTCATTCTACTCCCTTATACAATGATTCATATGCCAAATTTCTAATTCATTCATGTAAAAAATATAAACAAAATTTTTGGTCAAATTCCTTCTACGTAATTTCTCATATTACTATTTAGTACATTATTATTGTTGCATGTTTTAATTACATTATATAAAAGGCTAAATAGCTAAATTAGTGATCTATAAAACCTGATCTGCAATAATACTGATAAGCAATTATTTATAAATATAGTATAAATATTTTAATGCATATCGACATTTTATCAAAAACTTATTATTATAGATAAAGCAATTCTAAAACACATTAGTATGTAAATAATATACCAATTAAAAATTAATAATCTATATATATCATGTATCAGATTTAGTTTTATTAGGATTAGATTGATGGGCTGTAGTATCCTTCCTATCTTGACTTACAATTTATATTATAAATTGTTTCAATATAGGACAAAGGTCACTATAGCAAATCGCACATAGATATTTATAAGATAACTGGATGAGTCATAGCTTAAAAAATTAGTCATTAGATAGTACACTACTAAATAATATTGTTTTTAAATGAAAAACAAATCTAAATAAAGTTATGGCATGACTGCCAAATAAAAAAAAAAAATTAGGATTAGATTAGGCGTCTATATAAGAAATAGGCAGTAGCAGGATTAGACTGTTAATATTATATATATAGTTTAACCAGTGAGAGATTATATCTATAACTTACATTATAAAATTGAACTCAACATAAATAATTTATAATTAATTGATTACATCATGTATGGGATTAGATATATAATATTAACAGTTCTATATTGAGCAGAATTATAATTATTTTAATTCGATTCAGATAAATAATTATATTTTACCTTTTTTTATCTTAAGTTATCTCCTTAGGTTAACTAGATATCTTAATTATTTATCTGTTAACCAATTATATCATCTGGATATTCAGGTAATCTAGCAGTTAACTGGTTACAATACCTTAGGGTATGATTACTAACATGACCCAATCTCAGATTTGAAGGAGGGAAAGAAAAAAAGAATATAATTTTAGAAAAAAGCCTTAAGATAGTTTTTTGAAGCTAGTTTACTAAGTTCTAGTTCGTTTTGAATAAAATTTATATCAAAATGAAGCTGGTAGTATGCTGGACACAACTCTATTAATAAACAAGAGCTATTAGCTTAATAAATTGTTGAGAAATATTTAGAGGAGCTATTTAATAGTTATAGCAAAGTAACTTTGTATATAGAGGTCTAGAAAATATAAAACTAGACTATTCTGAAGCAAAATTTTGTGTAGAACAATTTTGCTTAGTAGTTTAAAGGTTGTTTACTTAATAAAATATTTAGTTATTTTAAAATGTTTTTGGGAAGTTTTGGTACAAGTGATCTATAGTAAAAGTTCTATAAAAATACAATCTAGATTTTATGAAGTTAGAAACAGAATATTATATAAGAAAAACCAAAGGAACCCAAATAAATTAATTTGAATAATTAGATAGATAGAATTAGAATCTATTCTTTATATGATATATAGTACTCCAATAGCTGGACACTTAGGAATAGATACTATGTACTACAAAATAGCAAACTTATACTATTGGGACCAAATATATAAAGATATTAAGAATTATATTCAAGTATGTGAAGTATGCTAATGATAAGAGAAGACTAAAAGAAAAGAACCTCTTCACTCTATTCAAATAGGATAAGCTTTTGAAAGAATTGGAATTAACTTAGTAGGACCTCTTCTAATTACTAAGCAAAATAATCACTAAATTATTGTTGCTACTAACTATTTAATAAGATAGCTAGAAGCTAAAGCTGTACTAGATATAGGTGCAAAAACTCTTACTAAATTTATTTTTGAAAATATTGTTTGCAGACATAGAGTATCACAAGTAATACTCTCAAATAATAAAAAGAATTTTGCTAGTAAAATAGTTAAAATACTTTGTGAGAAGTTTTTGATTAAGCATATATTTTCTTCTTTATACCATCTTCAAACAAATGGAATAGTAGAAAGATTAAATAGGACACTTTGCAACTCTCTTGCAAAAGTGAAAGAACAAGATGAAAACTAGAATATATATATACTCACTGTCTTATTTACATATAGGACAAAAAGACACTCTACTATAGGATATACTCCCTTTGAATTAACCTATGAATGACAAGCCAAAATGCTAATTAAAGCTCTTATCTCTGTAGAAAAAATAGATGCAGACAAAGAAATAATATTAGAAGATAGATATTATAATGAGTATTTGAGTTGATAGATGAATTTCCTTATTAACATAGTGAAGCTTATAAAAATACAGAGAAATCTCAGAAGAAACAGAAAGTTAGATTCGATATGAATATTTGAAAAGAAGAATTCAAAATTGGAAACAAAGTTTGAGTACAAAGAAAAGACTTAGAAAATTCAAGATCAGCTAAATTCGAAGACAAAAGAAGTAGACCCTTTATAATTAAATCAAAGCTAAACAACAGAGCTTATAAACTCCAAAACTTAGAAGGAAAAATACTATTAAAATATTATAATTATAACAGATTAGCTAAATATTATAAAAAACAAAATTAGCAACAGTAATAGTAATAGACAAATAAGATTTTCCGAAAAAATTTTTTAAAACTCAGTAGAACCTATATGCCAAATTCACAAAACATTTTGAATTTATCTTTCGTATAATATCAAAACTTATAAATATAGACCTTATCTTAACAATTTTCTTTAAATTAGAAATTTCTAAAATAGTTACCCTTTTAATTACTACTTCAAGGTCTGGTGATCTTAGTGTAGTAGTTAGGTTGTCGGACCGCTATATAAGAGGTTTGGGGGTTCAAATCTCACTATCGACGAGTTTGAATAATTACTCAAACCTTTGTATCCAACTTATAGTAAACCCTGTTCGTTTCTGGGATTGTAACCCTGTAAATCATATTGCACCAATGTCAATCGGATATTGGAAGTGTGATGCAATGTTCAAGTTATGTTACACGAATAAATCTTGATAGGATCTATGGGTAGGAGACCTGTATGGTAGAAATCCCGAATTAGATGAAGTAGTACGGATTTCGACAGTTAATTCAGTTAACACTTGATCCAGTGAAAAACCTGAGTATAAAAGATGTGAGATCGATAGGTGTGAGTAAGTCCACTATGTAATGCAGCCTGGTGCTTTGCATTAGTGCCAACACCAACTTGGCTTAGTAGCTAACTAGATTGGGAGGATCTACCTTGTGAAATATCTGAAATCTCAGAGGACTATATCTGGTGGAGAGCTATGGAAAGAACTGGGTTTGTATGAACATCTATAAGGGTATATGCTAGCTTAATTGGGATATAGCATAGCATAGTTGGGGTATTCTGCAGGCCTCTCCTGATGAGAACAAAAGGATACTTTGAGATAGGACCCTCCTAATAAGGGAATCTGAGGTGCAAAGTCAGTCTGGGTGGTCCTCATTGAGGCAGTACAAGATTGTGCAGGTTTAAGAATAAAATTAGATTAACCGCTTAGGGATGACAGAAAGCCAGAGAGTTTAAAATAGAGTATTCACAAAGGATACTAGGTATGGCAATTGGTAGGTAACCTTTAGGCAGAACCTTTAAATAGATAATGATTAAAGTTGTACGTGTGACTAATTGTACTCTCACTAACTAATGTAAATCTACAAACAACTTAATAAAAATTAACTGGTATCAAGGCCTTGTTGTAAAATAAAAAAAAAAAAAAATTAATTATTATTTCAGAATGAATATCCTAAACACTCAACAACTACAACCTCAGACCCTAAATGCACTAAATGAATTCCTAACAATTTGGAATCAAGACCCTCTCACAACAAATCATAGTTTAGTTCTTACAGAAAATCAAGTTTCTATAATAAATAAAACAAATGTTTTCTTAATAATAATAATACTGACAGAAACAGGGGTTGGGTCCCATAGCTTAGTTGGTTAAGTCTTCAACCCTCCACAGACAAGGTCAACAGTTTGAGTCTGGTTGGAGACATTTGTTTCTATAATTCTTATAAAAACTATTAATCGAATGCGAAGCTCTGTGGTAAAACCTATATGAAGTACAAGATTCTAGAAAAGGAATTCTTGGAAAGAGATCGATATTATAGAGCAAGTTGGCATTACGTATGACAGTTGGTGTCAAAGAAGGTTCTATTATACGAGTGTTGTGCAAATAAGTCCTTGAAGGTTTAGGTAGTACCAACATCCCTAGTAGTTGAAAACTTGCTTAGAAGGGTGATACGAAGATAATACAAGCTAGAGTAATGAGCGAAGCGGTAAATATAATAGAAATCTGTAGAAAAGAATTGACCTAACTAGATGTGGAACATCTCTAGTATATGTGAAAGCTAGAATTAGAAGGTCCCAGTTCTGTAGAAAGTTAGCTACTATCTAGAATATGCATAAAAACCTGAATTAGCAAGAAGCACTGAGCTAGTAGTGTAATTGCACATCTGAGTACAAGAGCATACCAATATTAAACACTAGCTAATACAGATGCAAGTTGGAAGTAGTACTATGTATTGCGAATCTAGTTGGAAGCAACCTTGGTTGCGAAACATAGTCTGTACTTTACCAACACATAGGAGTATCTGGTATTAATAGTTGCATAGTATATAAACACAGTTGTACATCGTAAAATGCTAGCATCTCTATGATTAGAAGAAAATATAACAAGTTGCGGGCCTAGGCTTTAGTCAGTGATATACTAACTAGAAGATATAGAGTTAGGCAGTAAAACTGGCTAGACACCAAACAGGGAGTTATCTGTGAAGATTGACGATGCTCCATGTAGCCTATAGTACCTGTCTAGTAGTATCTCTGTATAAGTATAAGTGATGCAAGGAATACAGTGATGGTGACCTAATAATAATAGTCATAGTATAAACCCTAATTGGGAATACTATAGTGAGGTAGTATAAATTAGGTCAAGAATACCTCGTGGATAAATTAGTCCTAAGGTTTATATAGATTTGAATATATTGTAATCATTACTTGTAACAAATTATAATAAATTTA